>OMLF01038070.1:59040-86652 GCA_900302615.1 Holocentrus rufus | reverse complement strand
AAAAAAAAAAAAAAAAAAAAAAAAAAAAAAAGACAAGACTTAACATACAGTTTCATACAAACAGTGCAAAACATATTAACGGCACATTACAAATTTCTCCTCATGTCAGGCCTGTGTGCATGTATTACCTCTCATGTAGATCCACAATGTCCTTGATGTTCCTGAAAATGGTCTCTTTCTGGTTAAGGACATTAATGGGGATGTTGCGGCTGGCCTCCAGATGACGCAAGAGGTGAGAAGTGAACACCCTCATTTCCTTCACAAATTCCCCTTCCCCGTCAATCAAACCTTGGATCAGTTGACTAAAGAGAGGAAAGATTCATTCAGATTGGATGTGATGTAGCAGTGTATTCTTTCAGAGCTCTGCTGAGCAACTTTGAATTAAGAAAAAATTGTATAATAAGCAAATATCAAAAAGACAAGTAATTCAGTTGTTTTAAGGAAGAAGTGCAACAAAATAATCAAAATAATATAAAGGAACAGATATGAATTCAATTTTGAGCAACAACAGGGGTGGGAAAACTTGTGTTTGAAGGTGTGCTTGTGTTGTAATACTCTCAATAGTCCTCTAGAGCACAAAAATTAGCTGCCTCTAAAGCACTAGTGCCCACTGATTTTCAACTGAGTTGGTGAATAATGGCAGAATGTCTGACCTCAGAGTCCTCCTGTATTCCTCTCCTGTAGATCCTATTCCATCAAGCTCCTCTTGAGGTGCTCTCACTGGTAGGAAGGTCTCCTGGTCAACAACAGCAAGAATGTTACTTCTTATTGTTTGAGTTTGAGTTGGAGTTAAAATCAAAGCTCTGATTTGTGCATCTTACCTTTCTCTTCTTCTCCAGGTATGCCGGACAGACCCATCCCTGTCGAGCAGGGTTGGTTTTGGTGGGTTTGGTCCTAACTAACCATTTGTCAGGATGGACAGAGTCCAGGACCTCTACATACTGGCCCTCCTTCAGAACAAAACTCTCCTTATTTCCACTGTTAGGAGAGCAGTCAGCTCTGGCCACATAAATTTCAAATATCTGTGGGAATACAGGCAATAAAGCAAATATATTGCATTACTTGGGTTATATACAATTAAAGTCAGAAATGAATTTTGTCAGACTGTGTAATAATCAAATTCAATTTAGCAGAGAACAGATCACCTAATATGAATGTACAAATAAACTGTACATACAAACAAGACTACAAAATACTTTACCTCTCTTCTGTCCTCTTCTCCATCTGATTCTGATCCAGAGACAGTACTGGCTAAAGGTGTGTGGGCACGATGGTGCTTTGGAGATGGTGCCCTCATTCTACCCTCCACCCCTGGAAAATATAGAAGAGGATAGTTATACGTGCTATGAAATCAAAATGAAGTAGAAGAGAAGTGATAATTGGTTAAAACAACTTAATCAGAAGGAAACCTCAATAGTATGCTGACCTTTAACCTTCAAAAGTTTCTTAGGTGGTTGTGGGGCAGCTATCTGTTCTTTGTCGTCCTTGGGTGGCACTTGGTCCTCGGGTATTGGAACTTCCCTGTGACAATATAAAAGAATACTTTGGGTATGCTATATGAGCACACACAATTCAAAAGCAGAGACAGATCATTTCATTTGACATCTGACCTGGGTACTTTAGAGCTGATCTCAAGAGGTTCCAAGACATCTGGGGCTGTGTCATAGTCAGAAGGACTGGACACTGTTGAAATCAATGATTTGATAATGAAATTGATTGCAAAAGCAAATTAAATCACTTAGCATTACAATTAATTAGGATGAGGATATAACATGCTACTTACTGGAACTGGCAGCAAGGAGTGAGGATCTCCGCTCTTGCAGATTCATCTGAGTATCCTGCTCTGTTAGGTTGTAGGCTTCCCACAGAGAGACACTCACACTTTCCACATAACCGATGGTCTCATTCTCTGTGGTAGACATGTCGGCCTGTGTCTGGGTGTTGGCCTGGGCCTCAGGCTTTGGCGGGGCTGGTTGCAGAGGGGTTATAGCTGCAAGGGGCGGGTGTACCGGCTTCTGGGCCGTTGGAGCAAGCTGTTTAGACTCCAGCACAATTACATTTCCATTATAGGAGGTCACACCAAACTTATTGATCACTTCACATGTATAGACACCACTGTCTTTAATGGTCAGGTCAGTGATCACCAGTGTACAAACACCATTCTCTGAAGTCTTGATACGGTGCCGCTTGTCACCAGTTATTTGCTGGCCATCTTTCAGCCAGTGCACTGTGCTGGGTTTCCCCTCTACAGTACACTCTAGAGTGACTGTACCATGAAGATCAGCACTCTGATTCTTAAACACTTCTCTGAAGACAGGTCGCATGTCTTTGCGGGCTTTGTAGCCTTTGAAGGCAGCCTGGATCTTGATGGCAGCCTCTTGCATCTCTGGTTCATCCTCAATAGTGATGCCTATCTCTGGTGGAGCTTCCATGGATGGCTGTGGCTTCTGGAGTTCAAAAGGTGGAGGAGGGCTGGAGGGTTGGAATTTGCTGTGGTTCACTGTTATGTCAGTCAGAGCCTCTGAGAAGGTGTCATCCTCAGAGATGTAGCAAAGAGGAATGTCTTCTGTCATCTTTGGTTGTTCATTCTCCTTCTCCATTTGCTCAACCTCCAGTTTGGTCTCCTGGTCGACTTCAGGTTCTTTTCGCATTGGTTTAACTGACTGTTTGACTGGCTGTATGGTCTCTGCATCCTTCTCAATAGCCTTCACAGGTTGCTTCATTTTCTCAATCATCTCAGTGTCCCTTGTTTCTAGCTGTTTCCTCTCAGTTTTTGGTTTGGCTTCAAGTTCTTTCTCCACAGGCCTTACTGGCTGTTTCATTGGTTGATCTACTTCAGTCTTTTTCACTATAGATCTTGCCAGCTGTTTCTCATCTTGATCTGTCTCGCTGTCCCTTGATAACCGTTTCTCCATCGCCCCCTTTGTCCTGCTTTTGGTCCTCATGGGCGGCTTTGGTGGGGCGAATTCAGCCTCTTTTTCTGAGGGCTTCTCTGGCTGTTCTACAGACTCTTTCTCCAGCCGTCCAGACAACATCTTCTCTTTCTCGGTCTCTGTATACATTTGCTGCTGTTTCACATGCTCTTTCTCTTTCTCGTCTTCTTCAACATCATTCATCACTGTCGTCAATGACTGCTTGGTCTCAGTTTCCTGCGGGATAAACTTAAGTGATTGTTTTCCCTCTGCTGCCTTCCCTTTAGTTCTTACGGGTGGTTTCAGTGGTTTCTCCTCTGTTCTGTCTATTTCACTTTCCTTTTCTAAAGACTTCACGTCTTGTTCCTTCATTGTTTCTTTCCCTACAGACCTCACATGTCTCATGGGCGGCTTCACTTGTTCAGTTTCTCTATCGTTCTCTCTATCTTTCCACAGAGGTGTTTCTGGTTGTTTCACCTTCTTGTCAACATCACTTATTTTCTCCAAAGTCTTTGTTGCTCGTTCTCCTTTCTGGTCAATTTCAATCTCTTTCTCCAGACAACTTAATGACTGTTTCGACTCAAATACAGTCTCCTCCAGAGGCTTTTCTGGCTGTTCCACCTTCTGGCCAACTTCACGTGATTTCTCAAAGTACCTTACTTGCTGTCTCTGCTTCTGGTCAACTTCATTCTTCTTTTCTGGAGGCATTACTGTCTGGCTCACCTCATTCTCAACCTCATTCTCCGTCTCCAGTGATCTTGCATTCTCTTTCTCCATCCTCCTTTCTTGCTGATCCACATTCATTGAAAGTTGAATGCCTTTCTCCATAGACTTAGCAGGATAGATACCTCTTTTGTCATCATTAATCTCTCTCAGCATTGTCTTTATTGGTTGTTTTGACTCAATCTTTGCTTCCAAGTCTTCATCTGACCTTGTAACAGGAATTTGTGTCACATCTTGTTTCTTGGGCTCTGGAGGGGCTGGTTGAGGCTCTGAGAAGCCAGGTCTGTCCCTCTCTTGAGCAGCAGTTGGCTTGGCAAGAGTTGCCTTTGCACGAGGCAATACCTTGGGAAGCTCTGTCTTGGGTGGAATAGGTTCCAGTGCTAGGCCAGAGAATGAAACCAATTATTTTGTGAGTAGAGGATTCTCAAGTGTTGCAAGTTGGACGGAAAAGCAACTTTCAATTAAGTTTGGAAACTCATGCTGTTCCTCAAAATCTGCCAAACATGTATCAAGATGTACATACCTTTCACTGACACAGTGGCAGTAGTCTCTGCACCTCCTGCCTGACATGAGTAGCTGCCACTGTCCTCTGGTTTGAGCTCCTTGATGAGGAGCTGCAGCAGACAGCCGTCCTGCTTCATCTCATATTTCCTGTTGGCTCTCAGTGGCAGTCTGTTCTTCCTCCATTGTACTGACACCCCAGGCTTAGACAGCTCACAGCACAGAGAGGCCGTTCCTCCCTCTTCAGCCTCCACACTCTGCAATTCTTCTGTGAATGAGATTGGGGTCTCTAGGAAAATAGACACAGGAGGCCAGAATTATACATCTTTAGCGTTAACAGGAGAAGTTTTAAAAAGTGAATTTATCAGAAACAGGACAAAGTGCTATATGTAAATACTTATCATGGCTGTTGTTGATTTTTTTGGCAAACTTACACACTGAATGAGTGGGATTGCCATACAGGACAACACAATGAGTACCAGAAAGCTCAGACAATCACAGGTAAGAACGTGGAAGTTAACTGATGCTACCTTGTGTAACCGACTGCAGTGCTGACACTCTGAATTGTTCTTAACCAGTCCAATTTGTCCTACACCTATCTAAACGCACACACCTTTCACTGACACAGTTGCATTGGTTGTTGCACTTCCTGCTTGACATGAGTAGCTGCCACTGTCCTCTGGTTTGAGCTCCTTGATGAGGAGCTGCAGCAGGCAGCCGTCCTGCTTCATCTCATACTTCCTATTGGCTCTCAGAGGCAGCCTGTTCTTCTTCCATTGTACTGACACCTCAGGCTTAGACAGCTCACAGTACAATGAGGCTGTACCTCCCTCCTCAGCCTCTACACTCTGCAACTCTTCCTTGAAGAAGGGTGGGAGCTCTGGCAAAATTGGTGGGAAGGGACAAAGCAGGATGTCTTTAGTGTAATGGAAACAGTGTTTGTGATGTTACCAGAAGTGGGCCAAATAGGATATGGAAATATTTTTTGTGGTCTGTTTTAGCCTAATAATTTGTTGGATGGTTTGCTACAATTCCTATCCAGAAATTCAGACAATCACAAGTATATTTTAGTAAACAGTTCTGTTTGAGAGCTTGGTAATACTATATCTGAGTAGTCCTGATCCATTAAAATTGGAAATGCATGCACCTTTCACTGACACAGTTGCAGTGGTCTCCGCTCCTCCTGCCTGACATGAGTAGCTGCCACTGTCCTCTGGTTTGAGCTCCTTGATGAGGAGCTGGAACAGGCAGCCATCCTGCTTCATCTCATACTTCCTGTTCGCTCTCAGTGGCAGCCTGTTCCTCTTCCACTGTACTGACAACCCCGGCTTAGACAGCTTACAGCAGAGAGAGGCTGTACCTCCCTCTTCAGCCTCTGCACTCTGCAACTCTTCCTTGAAGTATGGTGTGGACTCTTTAAAAAAAAGGTTTGATAGAATTATAGATGCTCAGTGTTTGAGACCTCACCAGAAGATGAAAAAATAGTCTTTGTAAACACTTGTTGGTTTTTTTCTTAGCTGAATTGCATGCTGGATGGGTGCTGTTGCCATACAGGACAACACGAATACCAGAAAAATTAGACCATCAAAATTAACTGATGATATCTTGTGTGATTGACTGCAGTGCTGACACTCGGAATTGTTCTGAACTAGTCAAAGTTGCCCTACACATTTCCAAACCCACACACCTTTCACTGACACAGTTGCATTGGTTGTTGCACTTCCTGCTTGACATGAGTAGCTGCCACTGTCTTCTGGTTTGAGCTCCTTGATAAGAAGCTGCAGCAGGCAGCCGTCCTGCTTCATCTCATACTTCCTGCTGGCTCTCAGTGGCAGCCTGTTCTTCTTCCATTGTACAGGCACTCCAGCCTTAGACAGCTCACAGCACAGAGAGGCTGTACCTTCCTCTTCAGCCTCCACACTTTTCAACTCTTCCTTAAAGAATGGAGGGAGCTCTGGGAAAGATGGGTAGGGATGGCAGAGTAAGATTTATTTTGTGTAACTGAAACAGTGTTGAAGACATTACCAGATGTAGGCCAAATATAATTTATAAGCAACATTTAGTTTAAGTTAAACAGGTTTCAACTTATTTATGTAGCACACTTTTTGCCATGCACCTATCCAAATGCACACACCTTTCACTGATACAGCTGCAGTGGTCTCTGCATTTTCTGCTTGACATAAGTAGATGCCACTGTCCTCTAGTTTGAGCTCCTTGATGAGGAGCTGCAGCAGGCAGCCGTCCTGCTTCATCTCATACTTCATGCTGGCTCTCAGTGGCAGCCTGTTCTTCTTCCATTGTACCGACACCCCCGGCTTAGACAGCTTACAGCAGAGAGAGGCTGTTCCTCCTTCTTCAGCCTTCACACTCTGCAGCTCTTCTTTGAAGAAAGGTGGAGGCTCTGGGGAAAATAGGCACGAAACAACAGAAATACACATCTTTAGTGCAACAAGAAAAGTGTTTGTGAATTTACCAGAACGGGACAACATGCTGTATGTACTCACCATTAGCTTTACATGTTGAATAGGTGGGTTTGCCAAATAATATAACACAGTGAGTGGCAGAAAGTTCACAACAATCACAGGAAAGTGCTTGAAAATGAATTTGCTTTACTTTGTGTGACCACCCACCAACACTGTCTAAACTGTCTGATACAGTCAAACTTGCCATGACTCTATCCAATTGCACTCACCTTTCACTGACACAGTGGCAGTGGTCTCTGCACCTCCTGCTTGACACGAGTAGCTGCCACTGTCCTCAGGTTTGAGCTCCTTGATAAGGAGCTGCAGCAGACAGCCGTCCTGCTTTATCTCATACTTTCTGCTAGCTCTCAGCGGCAGCCTGTTTTTCCTCCATTGTACCGGCACCCCAAGTTTAGACAGCTCACAGTACAGGGAGGCTGTACCTCCCTCTTCAGCCTCCACACTCTGCAGCTCCTCCTGAAAGAATGGAGGGAGCTCTGGGGAAGATGGGAGGGAATTGGAGGTCAACTTGTGCAGTACATTTTAGAAAATTAACTGCTTTTAAAAGTATTGCAATTTATTAATTATAATTAACATTCAAAGAAAATGTTAATTGTTAATGTTAATTGTTAAAGACATGCATAAAAGCTTGGAAATTCATATCTATTTCATTTTCATTAGCATCCATCAGAATGAAGACTCAAAAGCTAACATCAGTGCACATTTTCACACCAGCATACTTTCTTTTTTTACCTGTTACAGTAAGTTTGGCACTGCTCTGCACATCTCCTGTGTCACAGCAATATGTGCCAGTGTCCATGGGCTCTGCATCTTGAATCAGGAGCAGGTTGACTTTGCCCTCCTTACGTATTTCGTATCTACCACCATTTATGAGGGGGATATGGTTGCGTCTCCAGGTGACAGGGGTGATGAGGTCAGAGGTGACGCAGGACAAGGTGGCCGTCTCTCCCTCCATGATCACGACGTCTTTAGGCTTCTCCTCAAATAAAACTAGGATTTGCATCACATGGAAAATTAGAATACCAAATGACTATAATCCAGTTTAAAAATTTCATTTGAAATTAATATGCCACATTAGAGAAGAGACAAGAAAGACTTTGCACGCTCTTGTTGTTCATGTCTCTCCTCACCTTTAGGTTTGGGCACGACCAGCAAACGTGCAGAGGTCCTCTCCTCCCCAACCACGAATGCCACAGTGCCCGTCTCCTCAGGTGTCGTCATGGTGAGCACAAGGCGGTGCTGGCGACCCCGGCACGTCATCTGGTTCATCTCGTTCTTCTGCAGAGGACTGGAGCCCAGCCACCAAACACCCTCACTCACATCCGCGTGGCTCAGCTCGCACACAAACACCGCGTCCTCGCCCGCCGTCACCGTCATGTCCTGCAGCTCTGTTACAATCCGCACGCGCTCTGTGGAGGAAGAGGGAGCTAGATACGGCTGGCCTTTTAGAGAGTGCAAACTGATTTAATTTGGTGAGAAGTTGGTTCAATTCATTGCGCACAAATTAGCTGTACAAAGGTTGTTTGCACTCAAAACCTCATTGAAATAAATGACAGCAAATGTAGTATCTATTAAAGTATCCACCTACCCCTAACAATCAGCTTGGCAGTGCTCTTTTTGCCCCTCGTGATACAGCAGTATTCTCCGGCATCTTCCAGACACAGTTTCTTGATCTCCAGGGTGTGTGTGGCGCCTCTCTTCTGAACAACGTAACGTCCTCCGTCCTGCAGCAGGGTGTTGTCCTTCTTCCAAGTGACGTTGACGTTAGCGCTGGAGATTTCACAGGACAGCAGCATCGACTTCCCCTCCATCAGCACCTGGTTCTCCAGCTCCTTTTCAAAGAATACTGATGCTGCGGCTGGTGAAGAGTGTGAAGGAGGCATGATGTTAGTGATGACGACATGAAAACGCCACCTAAAATGATGGTGGACTATCATAACAACAGCAATATCATCTGCTTATTTAGGAAAAAATATGCACTCTAATGAAGAGGTGTACTGTTATGCAGGGGAAGTTTGTTTGTTGTTTTGTTTGTTTGTTTTTTGACTTTTATTTCATCAGGTAAGACAATTAAAATTAAGAACACAATGCATGCACAATTATGCATGCAAAAGGCCTCTTGATAGGAACTGGGGGGAAGGGGACGAAATAAACAGGTATGCAGCAAATAGCACAAGCATAAGATTGATGGACACACATAACGGACTTGGAGACAGAAAAAAAAAAAACATCAGCGACAACATGGACACCAATAAAAGCAACTGAAACATGAAAGCACCATATGGTCGCACCAATGGAAAAGCCACAAAGTTATAAATAGCTATGGAAAGTTATAAGTACCTCTCACGTTCACTTCAGCTGTTGTCTTCTGGTCCTCAAAGACACAGCTATACTCCCCTACATCCTCTGGCTGGATGTTTCGAATGTGCATCTCCGCTATCTTCCCATCCAGCTTCATCAGATACCGCCCCCCATGATGCAGCTGGTCTTCACCCTTCCACCACTGCACAGGCACCCCGGCCTTGGACAGCTCACAGAGGAGGGTCACGTTACCCCCTTCTCGGGCCTCCTGGTTCTTCAGACCCACCTTGAAAGTGATGGGAATGGCTGTGGATTTGGGGGAGGGAGGTGAATACTATAAAGTCCATACATATAACATAAGCATATACATAGAACACAAAATAAGCAATTTAAACAGAAGACATAATTTGCATAATTAAACAATAAAATCAAAAGATTGGAATGGAAGCATGACTGATAAAATACTTTTTCTTCTTTTGAATCCCTTTCACTTCCCTTTGCATATTTTCAAAATCTAAAAATATGTGATGTTGTACCATTCGTGAACGGAAGTGAACAGTAGTGATTTACTCAAATAAATGCAAAACAGACACAAAAATGCACACATATAGAGTCTTTCCTTACGTGTGATGGTGATGTTGGCCGTCGTCTTGACGTCGCCGCAGATGCAGCTGTAGAGTCCGCTGTCATCCAGCTGGGCGTTCCTGATGGTCAGCTCCATGACACTATCTCTCTTTTTGATCTGGTACTTAAATCCATTCTTCAGCAGCTCCTCTCCTTTCTTCCACTCCACAGCGAGGCCGGGCTTAGGCAGCTCGCAGGTCATCGTCACACTGTTCTCCTCCTCGACCTGCTGGTTCCTCAGCTTCAGCTTGAATGTGATGGGCAGAGCTGAGAGGAGGAGGAAAACAGAAACATCAGTTAGAGTAGAGATCAGGAAAATTCTTTGAACTTCACTGAAGAAGCTATTTAAATTAGACTTGATTATTTACTTCTTTCATTATGATTTCTAACATGATTTTAGACTTTTAAAATTTATTTTATGTTTAATTGTTTATTTGTATTTTCATTGTTTTATTAAATTTTTCACTTTGTTTTACATTATAGGAAATTGCATGCAAATTAAAGTTCTATCAAAATCTGCAAGGATATAACTTAAAATTAAACCACTTAAATCAACCACCGACAATTTTGCGTAGTGCACCTTTAAGGCACCATCAGCGTTGGTGTTAAAGTGGTGTTAAAGAGTCAATAAGTGCAATTTGACAAGTTCAAGTCTCAAAGGTTCTTAAGTTCTGTTATCAGGGAAGATAGGATTTCTACTTTACTTTTGACGGTGAGCTCAGCAGTTGATTGGCAGTCTTTAGTCTTGCAGGTGTATTTGCCCGCATCGCTCTCCTCCACGTTGTTGATGATGAATTTGGTGAGACGTCCCTCCTGCTTCATCTCATATTTCTCTCCAGGCTTGAGGATGACTCTGCCTCTCCTCCAGTCCACTGGAGCTCCAGGCTTGGAGAGCTCACAGAAGAAAGTGGCACTGTCCCCTTCCTTCACCACCAGACGCTGCAACTCCCGCTTGAATGTAACAGGTAGTGCTGTTGTGGAAGTACATATCTTTACTGATTGACTTCATTATTCACTAATCATCCCTACCCTATTATAAAATCTTGAGTCCATGTTTCATTTGTTCTGTTTTAAACTTTCTACCAAGGTTTATAAGCTGATAAGAATGTAGGAGAAAAAGACAATAGAAAACGTCTACTTTAGAGAAATGCCTCAAATCAAGATGACCCCACTGTAGCAAACCTCCAGAGACAGCCAAACTTGAAAGAAAGCAGCCTCATTAAGCTAAAGCTGTGATAATAAGGCTCTGTATAATAATATCCAAAATGACAAGACTATGGTTCCATATCAAATTATGCCAGAGGCTGAAGGAATTCCTCTGTGAACATGGACTAACACGTTCCTGTGAATCTTTACTCTGCGTAAACTTACGTTTCACTCTGACTTCAGCGGTGGTCTTCTCATCTCCTATGATGCAGCTGTACTTCCCGGCGTCTTCCGCTTGGACATTGAGGATAACCAACTCAGCTATCTTCTCTTCTAGCTTCATCTGATACTTCCCTCGGGACACCTCCGACAGCGGTTCACCCTCCCTGCGCCACTCCACAGGGACTCCTCTCTTTGAGACCTCACAGCGTAGGGTCAAGCTGCTCCCTTCTTCGGCCTCCTGGCTCTTCAGGCTCACTTTGAACGTGGCAGGAACCGCTGATAAACCAGACGTAAGGAGATGTGATGTGTTTAAGGCCACACAGACTGCCTGAAGAGCACTCATGAGCTCCAACAAAGTATAAACAGTATGTACTGTATGTTATGGAGGAGGAAATGAGGGTATAGAACACAGGTGGTTTTACCTTCCTACAGTCCACTGAACCTACCGATAACTTTGACTGTGGCCTTGGTCCTCTGCTCTCTACAGACGCAGGTGTAGATGCCGCTGTCCTCTGGGAGGGCATCTCTGATGGTCAGCTCCAGTACCGAGTCCCTCTGCTTGATCTGGTACTTCTCTCCGTGCTCCAGCAGATCTCCCGTGAGCCTCCACTCCACTGGGACGCCGGGTTTAGAGATCTCACACTGCAACGTGATGTTGCTCCCTTCCTCAACCTGAAGGTTCCTCAGCTTTTGTTTGAAGGTGATGGGAAGAGCTGAAAGGATACGGAGAGTCGCATTGGATTTGTTCAATCACTTCAGCCAAAAGGATTTTGGAAAAGGTGTAAATGTGGCACCTACCTCTTTGCATACAGCCTTTTTTGCACTACTCCAAAGAATACAGATAATATTTAGCAGCTTACTGAATAAAGGGGTGTTAGCTACCATCAATTCATATACACTAAAACTCTCTACTGGCTGTATAGATCTATATAGTTCTATATTTACACCTGTTTATACTTCGGTTACACAATTCCAACTAATATGTACAGCTTTTGGCATTCAGGTGTTAAAAATTCTCAACCAGGTGCAGTGCATTCTGCAATAAATATACATTTGTGCATTTTTTATGTTGCTAACACCCACATCTTCAACAAGAGTGCGTCACTCAGGTTCTAAATAAGTAAAAGCAACATGTGCATATTGTCAAGAAACATGATCTATTTTCTAAAAACAAAATGTGCTGGAAAAAATGTTATGAAAACATAGTTAAAAAAATAATTTTAGTAAAACATAAACTCCTACCATTAACAGTCAGAGTTGCGGTAGTCTCAATATTCCCACAAATGCATGTGTAGATATCGGTGTCCTCCGGCGTCACATCAAGGATCCTCAGTTCAAGCAGCGTGTCTCTCTGCCGCATTTGATACTTCTCTCCGTTCCTTATGAGTTCACTCCCTCTCTTCCTCCACTCTACAGTGTGACCTGGTTTGGAGAGCTCACAACGCAGAGTCGCACTGTTGCCCTCCTCGATGAGCACGTTCCTCAGCTTCTGCTTGAAGGTGACCGGGAGAGCTGAGGAATCATGAGAAACAGTAGACTGAAACCTCTTATATTCTTTTCTATTCTATTCTATTCTAAAAATCACATGTCCATGAATCCATCAACCACTGAGGCTGGTGAATGCATAAGTTAATTTCCCAGCCTTGAAAACCAGTCAGAGAAATATCCTACTTTTTTTCAGTCCAAAAAAAAATCAGCCTTTCCTACCAGTGATTTTGACAGTAGCTGATGTTTTCCTGTCAGCACACACACAGCTGTAGACACCGCTGTCCTCAGGCACAGGCTTCCAGATAAGAAGCTCCAGGGTGGTCTCTCTTTTCCTTATCTGGTACTTCACCCCGTTCTTCAGCAGCACGTCCTCCTTCCTCCACTCTACTGGTATCCCAGGTTTAGAAAGCTCACAGCGCAATGTGACATTGTTGCCCTCTTCTGCTTGCAGGTTTCTCAGCTGTTGTCTGAATGTAATAGGTATAGCTGGAAAGTAAGAGGTGATAATTTAACAATTACAGATACGAACACGGTGGAAATGGTAAAGAGATGTACTGTATGGTATTTTTTCATGACTCGACATTTATTTGGCATTTGCTGCTCAGAGTGCCAGATAAATTGAAATTGCATCAAGACAATTAATATAGTGGAAGTTATCTAACACGTTAAAAGTTAAAAGTAATATGAGTTTCTTGGGCCATCAAGTAAGGCAAAATTTGCACAGAGTCCATTGTATGAGTTGACAATAGAAAGTGATTGTCAGTGCTTTTACCATGGACTTCGAGGCTTGCTGTCGTGCGGTGGTCTCGGCACTGACAGGTGTACTCCCCTGAGTCCTCAGGCTTCAGGGCTGTGATGGTCAGAGAGATGGTTGTCTTCCTCTGTTTCATCACATACTTGTCTCCAGACCTGAGGCTCTCGTACCCTCTCTTCCAGTGGAACACGACCCCAGGCAGAGAGTATTTACAGGTCAGGGTCACAGTCTCCCCCTCTTTGGCCTCCACGGGGTTCAGAGGCTGGGTGAACTCTGCTGGGATGGCTGAACAAGGAAAAACAGAAGAGGAAGAACAGTATACCAAGTTTTTGACCAAAAATAAGCAGGTATGCCAATGTTAAAAACCTTTTTTCCATGTGGTCATCCTCCTAAGTTAGAGCCAAAAAAGATGCACAACTGTATTCGGCCATTGCCAAAGCATTGTTTACTCTTAAGCTGCAAAATCAACTCTAATGTCAAATACTTTCATATCAAGGTATTGGTTTTGTAATGTCCTGATACATTTGTGCATCAGAGCTATGAGGATCCAGTTGTGGGATGGTTGGCATTTTACAATTAAAAGATCAGATCATTGTGAATAATATCTCTTACAGCCCTCAATCATTTAAGGTGACGTAATAAGCAATAATATTAAACTAATAATACTTTCCCATTCATACCTTTGACAGTGACAACAGCCCTGGTGGTGACAGATCCAGCGCTGCACTCATACACCCCGGCATCGCTGTTGCTGACCTCCCGTATGGTCAACCTCGCCTCACAGCCGGAGCGGCTGGCAAAATACCTCGAGGAGTTCCACATCAGGCAGCCGTCTTTATACCACAGGATGTGACACGGCTTGGAAGTCACACAGCACAGCACCAAACCGCCTCCCTCAATGGCCTCACAGTCCTCCAGTGATTTGATAATGGTGGGACGCCTCTCTGGTAACAAGAAGAGATAAAGCTGAATCAAAGCTGAATGACGTGAGATATATAACTGTAATGGGAACATCTGATACTGAGTCACAAAACCTCACCTCTAACCAGCAGCGAGGCATAGGATCTCTTATCCCCTGCCTCAAATGAAATAGTGCCAGTGTCTTTGCGGGCCAGCTGCCTGAAAGTGAGAGTGTGGTAGCCTCCTGGTACTATCTGTATCTCATTGAGCTCATTGGTGTAGAGCAGGGTCTCATCCAAGTACCATTTGACCCCGGTATAATCGCTGGGACAGATCCGACACTTGAACATGACCGTATCACCCTCTAAACACTCAACATCCTCTAGCTCATCCATGATCAGTACCTTCTGGCCTGAGAGGCACATGGAAAAGACGGAGAGGTCAATGGTACGAATTGAATGATTACCGGTTTTCACTGTAAACCACGATAAAATATCTGATGATTAGTCACTTGATTTCAAATTTTAGTTAGATTAGTTATGATAACCAGTTTTGATTAGTGTGTTTTTAAAAAGTCTGTGTGTTAGTTTGCTCTTACATGTGAATGGTAATAGGGTGCACGCACATCCAATCATTGCTTTGGGCTGATGCAGGACCAAAAATCCTTAGTAGAAGAGTTGGGACACTGCAAGGCCAGTTTGTGAATGCATACTGGCATTGCATTGTGCAAGCTGTTTTTTC
Source organism: Holocentrus rufus (assembly GCA_900302615.1). NCBI lineage: Eukaryota > Metazoa > Chordata > Actinopteri > Holocentriformes > Holocentridae > Holocentrus > Holocentrus rufus. The sequence continues at coordinate 71,857 of OMLF01038070.1, read as the reverse complement.
ACTACTTCTTTGCTCTTACATGTACAGCGCACGCTCTATTTGTTCAGATATGTTTGTGTTCTTTGAAACCTGCGCTAGGGAAGTTGAGAAATATCATTTTGTTTGCTGTTTTCTCTTATCTGCCATGTGCACAAGCGAAACTCTCATGGCCAAGGTGCTAATCATTCATAATGCATTTGATATGCTTTTGTTCCTATAATATGGAATTGTTTAATATTATTTTGATATATAGATAATAATGTTTTTGTATTTATTCCTCATTTAAAGGCTGTAATGTATTCCAGAGTTACCCAACCATTGAATCAGCTGTGCGGATCACCTTTGCCTTAAAAAGCTGAAAATATTCAAAGAATTTCATTAGTCTGGGTTTCAATGGAGAGTTGTAGTGTTATGATAATGAATGATTTTTAAGAAGAGCCCCATCCAACCCCCAAATAAAACCTGGTGTTAAATAAAAACATGTTAAAAAATAGATTAATAAAAACAGTGTTACAATGCTCGGTGCTTCATGTGCCATAGCCTCACCTTGTATAGTCAGCAAAGCCCGGCTTTGCATGGTGCCAACATCACATGTGTAAACATCTGTGTCCGATTTCTCCAGACTGGTGATGGTCATTGACAGCACCACACCCTTCTGCTTCATGACATACTTCCTACCAGGCCTCAGCTCCACCATGCCTTTCAGCCAGGTCACTTTTTTGGCAGGGCGCCTGGTCTCGCACTCCAGGGTCACTTTACCCTTCTCCTCTGCCCGTGTGTCCCGTAACTCCCGTGCAAATGTGTGCTGCAGCTCTGCAGGGGATGATAAAGTTCAGAAAACACAATCAAACTTCACAGTTAATATTACAGTCAGCAGTTGCGCTATGTAATTGTATATTACACAGTATACTCCACTCCGGGCTGCTATTACCTGATGTCAAGACAGAATATCTAATTGCACATCACAATTTAAATGTTGTACTTTGAGGGAAAATATTCAAAAAGAGTTTTTTCATTTTGAAAGCCCCTTGCAGTCTCCCACCTCTGATCTCGAGCTTGGCACGGGTGGCAATGCCATCGGCCTCACAGCAGTAGTCCCCAGAGTCTCTGATGGTGGCATTCTTGATTACCAAGCGCACCAAGTGCTTCTCCACACTTATTTGATACTTGGGGTTGTCCCTGATCACGTGGCCGTTCTTCATCCAGCGGATGGTGGCTTCTGGTTTGGTGATCTCACAGCTTAGCTCTGTGTCCTCGCCCGGCACCGCTTTGACATTCAGCATGTCCCTGAAGATATGGACTGGCTTCTCTAAGGAAGGGGAAATGCACACTGCTATTATATTCATTCTTTCACATTCACCTACATCCCAGATGCACCAAAGCTAAGCTGTAGGTACTCACGGCCTTTAGTAAGAAAGTAAGTAAGTAAGAGAGCATCTTACAAATGGCATGTTAAATATTCAACAGATGGACACAGAGACAAACATTCCTTTGATAGACACATAGATATAACAATGCTCTAATAGTAGCTGCTTTGTTCATCTCAGAGAGCAAATGATTTACCTTTAACAAAGAGCATGGTCCTGCAGCTTAAGTCTTTAACTGCGAAGACCACATCTCCCGCATCGGAGAGGACTGCTTCTCTGATGGTCATCTTGTACTTGCGGCCATTCTTTAGCAGCTGGATACGGCTGTTGACGACGACCAGCTGGCCATTGATGGTCCAGGAGGGTTCGTCAATGAGGTCATGAGAGAGGAGACACTCAAAAGAGCAGCATTCACCCTCAAGGACGGAGGCTGTCTTCATACGGTGGACGATGCTGATGTGCAAGTCTGTGGATTCATATAGTAGCTTTATCAAATAGAACTGCCAAGTGGTACTTTACATATCTCATATTGACATGCACCATCTATGCACCAGATGAGTAATGAGTAAAAACCTGCTGAAAGTCATTTAATGTGACATTTTTATATTTTAATATTTCATATTTTAATATTTTGAGAGTTCCATTCAAAACCCCAATATGTTTTAAGCAACAAATATTATCTGAAGTTCATCAATCAGCATCTCATCATTGCATTATAAGTAGAAGATAATGCATTGTTAAACAAGAAATTAAGTTACCTCCTACCATTTTGAAAATAGGATTTTTTAATGATGAAAAAGCTTAACTTCACCCATCAAAATAAAACCTTTAGTGTAAAAGCAGTAAAGACCCGGGTGTAATAACTGTATTAGCTGTAGAAATTGACCTGGTCTTGATTGACTCTACTGAGACTGACCTGAAGCCAAAGGGAATCTTGGGAGCTGGAGTCAAATCTCACTGATGCTTAGAAAGTTACACTGTAGCATTTAAAGTTTGTCCCGACAGTCACATTTTTCACATGGAATATAGCTCATTACTAAATAAAACATTTTTTTTTCTATATTTAGAAGTCTTCCCAAATTAATGACAAAATCTTTCTTTCCTGGTACTCACCATGTACAATCACTTTAGCCTTCGTCTGACTGGTTCCCAGGTCGCAGGTGTACTGCCCAGCATCGTCCTTGCTCAGACAATGAATGATCAGGGCCATGGACTTCCCGTACTGGAGCAGCTCATGTCGCTCACTGGGGGTCAGGACCATGCCATCCTTCCTCCAAATGGGAGTCACTCTCTCCTTGGATGCTTCACACTGCAGGCAGATGTCCCCTTGTTCTTCTCCCACTGCATCCTCCAGAGACCTCAGGAACACTGCAGGGCGCTCTGAAGGTACAGTGTAACACCATTTTAGAAATACTTCTCACTACCAAACATCAAACAAAGACAATTTCAGCATCATGACTATTCTGAAGCATCCAGCTCAGGATCGATACAACTGACCTTTGACCTTTAAGGTGGTCGTCTCGGTGGCAAGGCCTGCTTTGAAGGTAACCCTGCTCTCCTGTGGGCGGAGCTTCTTGATGGTGAGACTGTGTATCGTGCCCATGTGCTGGATCTTGTTGATGGTGTTGGAATAGAGGCGGACGTTGTTAAGAAGCCACTCAACATTGGCTACCACGTAGTTGAGCTCACATGAGAATGTAGCATTGTCATCCTCCTCGATTTCCACTGGTTCAAGGTGCTTGACAAACTTCAGCATTCGCACTACAATAAAAACAGACAATGAATTATGACAATGTGCAAAATGATCATCAAATGACTCGATATAAAGATATAAAAGAGGCAGTGAAAACTATTTGTATCACTTCACAACCTCACCTTCTACCTTAACCTTTGCCGTGCTCTGCGACCCTCCGGCCACGCAGCGGTACTGCCCTCCGTCCATCCCCGTCAGGCCGTGAATGGTCAGCCGCGCTCGCTTCCCCTCTCTCTTCATGCTGTACTTGTTCGAGGTCTTCAGAGCCGTTCGACCTTTGAACCAATGCACCACCCTGGGAGACGGGGCAAACGCACAGCTCAGAGTCACAGAGCTGTTCTCCTTAGCCTCCACATCTTCCAAAGGGTGGGCAATCTGAAGAGGCCGCTCTGGAGGAGACAGACAAAACAGCAAATTACTGGGGACGATACTTCACTCTACTCCAGAGCACCTAGGGGGAACCCACACAAAAAAGCGAGATCACATAAACTCCACATAGAGAGGGCCAGGAATAAAACCCAAGTCCTCAAAAGAATACATTAAAAGATGACAAAAACACTTTTGACTAAATGCTTAAACTCTCCACAAAGTTTAAAAAGGGAATCACACCAAAATAAACTTTTATACAGCTATTCTACAAAAACAGATATTTCCTCAGAAAACCTTTTTTTTCAGTTGTAAATTGAAGGTTCACAAGGCTGAAAAAAATGAGCTCTTATGATGTCATCAAATTAGTGCTCGTGATCTATTGATATTATATAGACATCGTGATATGAGATATCGTCTGGGAATTTAGATATTCTAATATTGTGATAAGAACTTGTTAAATTGTTATTTTCCTCTACCAACTTGGTCATCATATCCATATTATTAATGAGTGTTTATCAAAAATCTCTTGTGCATAAATTTCCCTTCCATACTGTCATAATATCAACATTGAGGTGTTCAGTCAGAGACACTGTGATTTTGTGCAAATCACCCAGCCCTACATCAGATTGTATTGCCTGTGATTCCCCTCCAACACTCAAAAAAGGTTCTGGGTCCTCACCCTTGACAGTGAGCTGAGCGGTGGAGCGGCTCTTGCCAGCGACAAAGAGCACAGGCCCGGACATGGAGCTGTCTGTGGAGGTGAGGCAGAGGCTGTGGAGGGTGCCCTCCCGGTCGATCATCACTGTGGGGCTCTGCTCCAGGACCTCCCCGTTCAGGGTCCACTTCGGGGGCCTCCCAGACTTCAGGCTGGTCTCGACTTGGAACAGAGCTGGCTGTGGCTCCATCACCTCCACCGAGCTCATCCCCCGCACTATACTGATAGCCTGCTCTGCATTGACAGCCAGAAGACACATTACTACCACTGGCATAAGTACTGGCTTGTAACATTAGATCAAAAATAACCACTGCTGATTTGATTTATGTTGTGCATGTTAGTTAGATGGGTTTTGCAAGTATCTTTTATCTTAGTAGTGTTTTGTTTCTAATCTGGTTACATGGAAATCTAGCAGAAAATAATATATTTATCATGGTGATTGATGGAGTTCCTATGACAGCGAGCATCTCACCCTCCACCAGAAGCTGACAAGAGGTTTTGTCATCGCCTGCATCACAGGTGTATGTGTCCTCGTCTGAAGAGCAGACGTCATCGATGGTCAGCTGCCTGTAGACGTCCTGGCTGATCAGCTGGTACTTCTTACTGGGCAGCAGCTCCTTCCTGTTCTTGTACCACCTGACCTGCGCGTTGGGTCGAGACACCTGACACTCCAACAGCCCCCGGTGGCGATACATGGCTATCTTGACCCTCAGAGGACGCACCACTTGGACTGGCAGCTCTGAAGGAGAAAGGAACACGCTTTTAGGCAGTGATGCACATGGGAACTGATACGGTTTCTCTGTTGGCCAACAGAACTCCAGGACTTGAATCAGCACTGTCGCTTTGGGCACATGGTGACATTTTGTTCCAAGGAAAGCATGTAAATAGATTTCTCATCCTGTGTCTCACTTCGCTGCCAGTTGATGAAGCCACTGCTCATCTACAGTAAGCACACTGTCAGAAATACTCTCGAATATAAAAAAATGTGAGCTGTCCTAATTTAAAGACTTGAATTTAAATGTAGGATTTGTGTTTTAAGCACATTTGTGAGACAAGTTCATTAACAACTGCTGGATTCAGGTCAGATAGAAGGTAAAGGAAGTCTGATGGCTTACCCTGCACTGTGAGAGTTGCATAGGACGAGACCCGCTCTGCAGTGAATCTGATCTCTCCAGCATGCTCTGGTCTGACTGACTTGAAAAGGAGGGTGTGAGTTTTACCTGCAATCAAATCAAAGTAAAATATTTCATTGATCAATTTGTTTTACACTGTGTAGACCAGATTCCGTGTATTAATATGACTTCAGTTTCATAAAAGCCCAACCGGGCACATACTTACCCTGCTGTCTGATCTTGATGTTGTCCCCAGGTCGGATCCTGCAGTCGTCTCTGTACCAACGGCCGTCCACATCCACCTGGTTGACCTCGCACAGGAAGTGCACGGTTTGCCGCTCCATTGTATCGACATCCTCCAGCTCCTTCACTATGTGTATGTCTCTGGCTGGCAGAGGATAACACGTGGACAGATAGGAAAAAAGACTAAACCATGACTAAGATCTCAGTCAAGGGTTGCAGTATTCAGGTCTGGCCTTGGTCAAGTCTCAAGTTCAGATTTCAGTGGCCTTGGACAGCAACTTTTCCAGGCTATTTCGGGATGTTTGACTATTACCTGAAATAGCATGTTAGGAATACAATCATGTGGCAATTGCATAGCCGTGTCTACATCAGGTCTACATGCTTACCTGTGACAATGAGTCTGCCTGAGGTCTGAATGCCTTTGGCTTGGAAAGAGAACAGACCAGCGTCTCCCAAAGCCACCCTGGTCAGTATGAGGCTGTGTCTTTTCCCATGGGTACTGATACGACAGTTGGGCTTAGACTTGAGCTGAGTCCCGTCCCTAGTCCACAAACCCTCTATGTAGGCCAGGTTGAGGGTCACCTCAAAGGAGCAGCTCTCACACTCACTCACCTCCATGTCCTCTAACCCCTTCACCACCTGCAGGCGGTTCTCTGATGCACACGGCACGAAAACACACATAAACAGCGTCAGAGTCAAAAGACACTCAGTCCTACAATAATTATCATATGGAGAGTCACAACTGTGCGGAGGAAGACTACTTACTTGCAGCCGCTACTATTCCTCCAGTTTTATTGTCTCCCATGGTTGAGCTGGTTGAGCAGGCTAACCAGTTCTTGTCAAAAAGTTCCTTCTCTCAGTTTCTGATGAATGTCTTTTTCTTTCCACCACTTTAATCTCTACAGTGACTGCAGGGCAAGGGACTACAATATGATAAAATGTAAATATATCAGGGAATGACTCTATCCAACAGTCTGTCACAATACTTAGACCAATATTACCAGCTTCCACTTATTAGCATAGCATGCAACTGCTGAATTATTTTCAGGAGTGTCCTTCAGATGTTGTTTTGTGGATGAACAGTTGCACAGTTTCTGCACTGAATGTGTTAACTGTTATCTAATGTTTTGAATCAGTAATGTGATTTGGTTTGAGCATGGCTAGGTTTAATGCGCAAGACAAATTCTTCAAGGGCTAATAATGATATATTCTTACAATCTATCCCTTCCAAAATGGCAGCTTCGGTGCTTGGAAAGGTTTTTGCCCATCAAGATGGACACACATCATGGCATCACCCTCACATTGTTGATCCCAGTTTTGGCATGCTAACCCTCTTCAGTAATGAAGAGCACAGTAATCTCTGTCACCTCGCTCGGCTGAGCTCAGCACCACCAATATAGACTCAGCTGTGATGCCACCAATATCAGGCTGAATGTACCAAAGGAGGAGGAGGGAGGTTAAAAAGCCAAACAACAGGCTAAAGGAGAACTGCCAATCACTGATCTGATTGATATGACATTTGAGAATATGAAACACATCTGAGAGGCTGGCTCCTCCAACTAGCATCACAAACTTGAGTTTATCTACGTCAAGGAGGATGGGCGTCCTACATCATTACCTCACCACCTTATCTGTCATTGCATCGTGCGTCATACAGTGACACTGCATTTGCAAACAATTATCCACATTACCATCAGAGGAATACAATATGATGCATGTCCAATGACATCATTTCAAGGCTAACAAAAGGACTTAATGCCTCTGACGTAAAACAATCCCACTGCAAAGAGTTTAGTGAAATCCAAACAGCTAGCCAATGAGTGAACTACACACATATCAAGACCTTTTACTTTCATATCAAATCATTAAAAAATATGTACACAATTTAATCATCCATAAGCACCACATTCCATTATACTGTAGTTCTGTCCAACCAATTCTACTACAGGTGTACAAAAATGAGAGATTATGACTAAAGACATTTCAAAATGCCAAAATAATATAAGAACATGTCACCTGCAGTGCACCCACCTTCAATTTGCACAGCTATATTCCAGGAAAAATGTCTCCTTGCATGCCCTTTTTCTGTATTGACTGACCACGTAAGCCACTTTCACATGGACAAAAACCTGGAAAAAACATCCACCATTGTGACGGATCTGTCCAAGCCTTGTCTTGTTTCTCCTAAATCCTTTAAGATTAACAACAAAAGTTTGGCCAGAGGAGAGCATACCCAGGTTAGCAGGCTGTGTCCTGGTCCCCAAAGCAGGGAGCCTATAGTGCTTTCTCTTTTTTTCCCGCTTTGATGAAGCCCAGTACTGAACAGCTGACATATCTCTCTCTACACACGAGCCTCCAAAATAGCTTTCTGTCATTATGAGGGCTAAGATAGCCTTGGCTTTAATGGTGTGAGGAAACTCACTCTCAGCATCAATGGACCTCAACCTACACCTACAACCAAATTCTTCATAAATATAATGGATTGAACATGTGCAGATGTTTTTTCAATTTAGGAGTGAGGGACAGACTTAGTGCAAAGTGAATATCTTTTTTTCCATGTTTTTTTCATCTTGATCAGTGAAACCGACTTTATTGCAAATTGCCAAGTAGGACCTAGGCATAAAAGGTTCAAGGTAAGGATGTTACTGAGTGTGTTATATAAATTGCATTATCTGTGACTAAATGTCTTGCAATATGCTCATTTTCATTGCAGATCTGTGACCCACAATTATATCAAAGAGCTTTTTTTTTTTTTTTTTTTTAACTTCCAGGTTAATCCCATTGAGATCAAAGATCTCTTCCACAGAGGGGACCTGGCCAAGACAGCAGCAGCAAATTCTGCACGCTAAAGATGACTGATGTGATTTAATCATGTGCTGTTTGCAGTGGTGACCCATTTCTGTCAGTCTCCTGAGCCTCAACATAGAGATCAAACTCTATGGACCTCCATAGGGAGTTTCCACTGCAGCTCCAGTTGAAAGGTCACCAGAGATTAAGTGATATTAAGCTCCCATTACACAGGACCATCTCCCGTGAGTGAGTCCACACATTGTCTAGTGTATATACATCTCTGTGTATAGATATATATACATGGGGACCTGTGCCTCTACACACACAGAAACACACACATTCTCTCGAGTAACACCTGATCTGAATTCCTTTGAGAGGTCTATTGTTGACATTATAGTCAAGCATGCTATTGTAAACCTATAATGACTGAGCTCTTAATAATAAGAGCTCAAAGGATAACAGCTGAAAAATCATTAATAATGGCAATGATGGAAATAGTTGTTCTACTCTAAAAGCTGGATGTGACAACCCACCCACCTTTAGCTCCTCTTATTCTAAGATATCTTAGGTTAAGTGGCAATATGGGTTCCCTGGTCCAGACAGCGAGACAGGACAAAGCCAGTGCTCCCCAGCATTGTTTTTCCCTCTGTTTGACAGACAGGTCCATGTGCCACTGAGTCCCACTAAGTCCAGTGAAACTCTATCGACAGGATAATCTCTGTGCAGTCCTGCTGCTGAAGAGAAACAACTTGTCATCACTGAGAGTAGAATGGTGGCCAACATTTGCAAAGCAATCAGATTCAGATTTCTACAACTCCATTTCTTATAATGCCTTTATCAATTTTCTGGTGATGTGAGCAAGTACAGAGAGACTATCAATTTAGATATACCTGAACACCTTTTGGTTATCACACCAGCATTTTTTTCTGTCATACTTACTGTATTTGTTAAGTTCAGGTTCAAGTTCAAAATAAACAAACTTGAACTTGTATTTTTTAGGATGCTTATTTCTAAACAGGATGAACTCTGTCGGATAGTCATGTCAGAGAAAGTGAGAGCCCTTACTCATGTCCTTGGATCAATCTAAATCATGCTAAAAAGATCAACTTAAGATTTTGCTTAAAAGGTGGAACTTCACATGTGCAGCATCCTTTTGTTGGTTCAAGGAGGCTAAAAATAGAGTAATGCTAAGGGAACCGTGGCAATGTGAGGATGTGTTGAGTGAATTTAGAACTTGACAAAACAGCTGAACACTCCACCTAAGCCTCCGGGTCCTTGTTTGGCAACGCTGGCCCTGTGTCTCACATTTCCTGTGGTCCATACTGTCCACACCTGACAGCAGTCTTAGCGAGGGAATCTAGGTCTGTTCAACACATAAATCCAAGCACAACCATGCCAAGGCCTAGGATGTAACCCAGGCTAGATAACCTTAAACACAGTCTGAAGGTTTAGAACTTAAATAGTAAACTGTGCAAACTAAATCAAGGTACTATTTCCTGTTTATATGTCAGTAACATCACTGCCACCTCAACCCAGTTTCGCAGCAGCCACACCCCTATAGCAGGATAAGATTAGATGCCCTTGACAGCCAGTCTTGGCACATCTAATTACGGTGTGGCCTTGAGTCTAACAACTAGCCATAAGAGCTGAGTGCCTGCTGAGCCGGACCACTTAAATGGCTTTTAATTGATATTCAGACTGTTTGCCTGGTTCTATGTGGGTGTCTATGATGGGTTACTTTATTGGGATAAGATACTTCAGCAAGGGTCAGTACAGATTAACCCTAATCTGAAGCATAAATGTGGTAAATAGTAGATAAGTGGAACATTGTTCAAAGCACAGTAACCCCAAATTCTAAATTGAAAACAAAACTTAATGCAAACTTAGATTACTTTAGCTTTCGTCTGCATATTTTCCACCATTATACCACTAATGCTAGCTTATCACTGATGCTGCATCCTCCATTAAGGATGTCCCTGCTCTCGAGGGGTGGAAAACCTTAAAAGCATGTAATTGGCAACCTCTAATAAGTAGAACATAATTAGATTTTTTTCAAAGTCTATTTTTTATTTTATTTTATTCATTTATTTTTTGTAAACTTATTTTTTTCCTTTTTTCTTTGCATCTTTGCCTTTCACCGGCGCCTCCTCTTCTTCCTTTCCGGTGGCGGCCTTAGCTCGCTTCTTTCCCAGGGGAGTCTTTGCATACCAGTTCTGGTGACGCACGAGAAAAAAAATGCAAAATCAATGAAAAAAGGAAACAAAAAATAAAACATGAAATTATAACAAAGACATAAATATGACATAGCCACTATACTTTAAGGGCCTCTTCCTCATTCTGAAACACAGGATCGATCTTGGCCAGCGGGGCAACAAACTCAGCAGCAGTCAGGGGTCTCTTTGCTTGCTGGAGGATGCGGCGCTCAGTCAGAATGCTGTGGATCACCCGGACCATGTGACCCGGGGTGTAGCCGTCAGAAATCTTGGCCAAGGAGCTGAGGTCCAAGGCTCTGGTCACCTCACCTCCATTCTTTTTGATCAGTTGCTCCCAAATGACTGAGGACAAACGGAGTCAAAGGTCATTACCAACAGATTTGTTGATATAAACATGGAGGCACAAAATTCATATTTTTTCTCAAACTTGGTCTTTGCTTACTGTATCTGGAGCCATAGTCGGGTCTTGGGATGAGGATGATTTTGCTATACATCTTACACAGTGACTTGATATCAGCACTCAGTGGGTCCTTGGCTGTTCCCACAACCAGAACACGATCCTCCCCTTTGATCAACTTGAGGACTTTGGGCAAGTCTTTCTTCAAACGTTTGGGATCTAACTGATTACAAATGAAAAATGTTTACTGTGATAACTGTAAAATTAATATAACGTGGTGAAATTGCCTTTCAGTCTTTGTCCACATCAGGAATACCTCTTTTTCTTCCTTGGGAACTTTCTTGTAGAACATTTTCTCGGCATCTCCAATCCATATCACTGAAGGTTGCATCAGTCTCGCAACCTGTACAGAGAGGACTGTGAGAGGACTGGGTTTTGACTTACTTTAGCTTTTGATCAGACCTGATTTGATTTGATTTGATTTGATTTGACTTGACTTGACTTGATCTGATCTGATTTGATTTCTGGTGAAGTCACATGGAATAGACACTTGAGGCACTTGAGCTTCCTAATCTCTCACCATAATCACCATGACAAATTATGCTAATGTGGTCATTAATTAAGAACATTAGTGCATTAATGAGCAAATATTTCTATGCCAACATACTTGACTTCACTTAACACATGGATGGTATTAATATGAACTCTGTGTCTTAAAGCATTAAGGAGCAGTTTCAAGAAAATCAAATTTTCCTCATTAATATGCAAAAGTATGCAGCAGTGTGCACCAAAATCTAATCAGATCATCTCCCCTGCAGGGGGAACCTGCAGCGCAACTGTGAGGTTTCCATCATGTTTTGGTGTTATTGTGTTCACAGCAATGTCTCAAATGCACACACAGATACCATGATGACAACATAATGCATGCCATGTAACATGGTGGCAAGACATAATATCACCATATCCTCAAAAACTGATGATGAACTTAGTAACTGATTTACTTTTTGTCTATTTAGAATTAGACATAAGGTTTCTAAGGTTACAATTAAAAGCAGGGTTAAGTTTATTAAAAACAAAACTGGACGAATGGCTGGAGGAGTTACTGCTGCTTGTCTAAACTTGATAAATTAGTAATGGCTTTCTTTTCTTCTCTTTTTTTTTTGGCTGGATACCACGGTGTTACCTTAAAGACCATGTGAAGCATCATGGCGAGGCCACTCTTGCCTGGGTACTTTCCTGCCGTATTCAGAGGAGAGAGGTCAAACAGATTGGCACCTGTCTCCTGGCAGATTGTGTGGACCAACATTTTCTTCCCCACGCCTGCCGGCCCTGTCAGCAGGATGGCCTTGATGAGGGGAGCCTTCTCATGGACGACCTGGGAGCCTACAGACAGCACGCAGCTCATGACCAACAATTTTGATTGGATAGATTCAACACAGCACTACGCTGAATTCTACTAACCATACATGTTTTGTAAAATGGTCTTTTGCATTTCTGCTTCATTATACTCATGAGTTAGATTTGAACGATTCAAGCACACAGCAAACACCTTAGTGTGCTGAACCACCATAAGGTTTCAGCTGGAAATGAATTGCCCCATACCTAAAGGTAAAACCGCATACAGAGCTAAGACCTGACGCACATCTGATAACGACGGCATGGGCTCAATGTCGTTTTGCCTCAGTGTGGTGCCAAGGTAACTGTAATCACCTAGGAACAGGAAGAAACAGCTATCAGACCAGTGTTCATAATCAGCACTGAAGGATTCAGGAAAATTGCAGGAAAGGATTTTAAAATCTATATCCTGATCTAATAATTGTTAATAATTAGATCATTATCTAATTATTGAGATTATTGTGACTATTCAAAATTAGTCATT
>OMLF01038070.1:15292-28398 GCA_900302615.1 Holocentrus rufus | reverse complement strand
TTGCAGTGGCATGTGGAGACTTACCATGGTCTTGCGGGCCTCAGCAAAGAGCCTCTTCTCCTCCTCCAGCCTCCTCTTGGCTTCTTCCTCGGCCTTCTTCTGCTCCTCCTCTCTCCTCTGGCGCTCCATGTCCTCAAAACTCACACACAGCTTGCCTGGCTTACTTCCCTCCAGGTTCAGCATGGCCATCAGCACTTCATCATCTTCATCTACAAGCTGGATGAGAACACACAGGCTAGCGCTCAGAGCTTTTGTCAGTTTTCATGTCAAGTTTCCAATTCATGAAACAAAATTGTTTGCTCTAAGGACATCCAATAAAAAGGACATATCAGATCTAGTTATGTTTTGATGATGCTATTATTGCATATGTCTGCAAGCTAAGAAGGCTTAAAAATCATATTGACCATGCTTTTCCTGGCTTCAGCGAAGGCTCTTCTCTCCTCCTCCATCCGTCTCTTGGCCTCCTCTTCTGCTTTCTTCTTCTCCCCTTCCACCCTTTGCCTCTCTAGCTCCTCAAAACTCAACCTCAGCCTTCCAGGACGGACCTCCTCCTTCTCTCCCTGAGCTTGCAGAATGTCATCCTCATCTTCACCCTGAGAGACATGAAATACCATAAACGCTGATTAACTCAAAACAGGCGTTTGTGAAGTTTGCAACGTTCCAAGGCTCTCTTGGAATAAATTTTAGCTTGCTTACCATTTCCAGTTTTGCCTCCTCGAAGGCTTTCTTCTCTTCCAGCAGGCGACGTTTGGCATCCTCCTCGGCCTGCTTTTTTCTCTGCTCCTGCCTCTCCTTCTCCAGCTCCTCAAATGTCAGCTTCAGCTTCCCAGGGGTCACCTGCTCTTTCTCTACAGGCTTCTCTTCGTCATCCTAGAGCAAAGAGTTTGAGGATACAAAGTGTTAAACTGAGTCATCCTTGTGGTAGCTTTTGAAGGCCCCTGATAATCTATCTAAGGAGAAACTGAATGTGAACAACACACAAAAGGGAGATAAACTGATGTCTCTAAACACAAATCATGTGATGACATTTATTTCCCATCATCCTGCCTGTTGAGCGAGCGAACGCCGCTTGGCTTCCCTGAAGGAGCGTCTGTTTTCATCGTAGCGTCGCTTCTTCTCCTCCTCTGCCACCTTCTGCAGCTCCTCCTCACGACTCCTCTCCATATCCTCAAAGTTCGTCTTAATTTTGCCTGGAGGTCGCGATGGCTTCGCAGGCACCACCCGCACCAGAATTGTGTCATCTCCTTCCTAGAAGGTACATGAAAGATAAAGTGAGATGGTTGAACAGTATTGCATAGAATAAGACATTCATAAAATAAAAAAATTAAAAAAATACAAATTATTGTCAAGATATGTGCAGGATTGCAAGGCCTCATATAACGCTTAAGGTCTCCATTGAAAATAATACTAAATGGCATTTAGTTTTTCTAAGTAGGTAGGCACACTTTGACTGTGAAAATGTAGGTCACTCACGCTACATACCCATAAACACACTGAAGATAAGAGAGTACTGGTGGGGGGTGGGGTGGTCTACTGGCCAAATGGTCTCCATTTGCAGTAGGTCAGTCTATGGGTGTCAGTCTCAGATAGGAGAGTCTAATTCAGTCATAGTAAGGAGGAGGCCTGGAGCTAATTTAGTCAGCGAGTGGTGTGGGAAACAGTTGCCAGTCACATGCTGTCTACACCTGGCAGTGTCTGTGGTCCAGGCAGCACTGTACGGGTGCTGGCCCAGTTGTTTCTAGATCACAGAGTCATTGCTTCCTCAAATTCAAACAGGGTTGCCTTAGTGTCTTCATACTGAGACATTAACCAGATCTGAGCTCCACTGGCCACCTCAGTCTCCAACACAATATCACTTTGTTTAAAATATAGCCAGGCAGTGTAGAGGCAGCTGGATGCAATGAAAACAATAACAGAGTGCAACAGTGTCCTGTTATTTGTCTATAGTTATCTGCACCGTTGATATCAGCAATAATAATTTAACTGGTTTTCTTAAACAAGACCAGAATTAGGGCAGGGAAGTAACATGTAATTCCTTATAATTGCCTTTCTAGAACAAGGATAATTACATAACATTTAACCTTCCTGAGAACTACACTGTCCAAAGGTAAAATAGGCCAAAACACTCAATCCATCTTTGGGATGTTTGAAAACCCTTGGTATAAAGACATATACCTGCTGTCATCCTTTAAATTACCAGGGGTCCTATATAAGTGCAAGCAGTTTTTAGGCAAATGGTTCCCATGCTGGCTATGTACAGCAACACTATTGCTATTGCTTGCTGTTGTTTTAGACTTGCGTTCAACCTAAGCCAACTCTTTGGCTTTCAAATGGCACTTAAAATAACTCATCCAAGCGGCAGCTGAGGATTACCTGAATGATTACAGATACAAGTAAGCCATTCCCTCCAGAAAGCCATTGGCTGAACAATTTAGACACTGCCGTCCCGTTTCCCACTTGCCCCGTACAAAAAGGTATCCCCCTCTCGCCCACTCCCCACCGGGCTTACATACCTCTGCGGCTTTCTGAGCCAGTTCTTTTTTAATCTTGGCTTTTTCGATGCTGTCCTGGGCGGCCCTCTTCCTCCTCTCCTCCTCCATCCTCTTCTTTTCCTCCTCTTGTCTTTGCTTCTCCATTTCTGCAAACTTCCCCTTCACGCTACCTGAGGAGCCCACAGAGCACAGCACAGGTCGTCAGCACTGTCTGTGTTCGTCTGGGACATCCTACCAGGCCTCTCACGGAAGATCTGTCCTCCCTAACCTTCCTACCCCACAACACGGCTTACCTGTGATCTTGGGCACGTAGGATTTTTCTACCTTGCCCGGCTTCACCTCCTCTTCCTCATCACTGGAGGCGAGGAGTTCTTTTATCTGTGGTGGATCAGATAAAGAGTGCGGTGAGGTTATGGTTTAGCTGGGATCATCTGCTTTGCCCCTCAGGAGCCATGCTGGTCCCAGCAAGAACAAGGGCCTAATCCCTGCTAATAGCTGGATCATGTGACCTGCAGGTGCGTGTCTGATTGGCACATACTATTGTGGCAGAGAGATCAGGATGAGCGTAGGTGTCCCATCCTGGAGAGCCACAATACAGCCGAACACAAAGAGGTCATTCTTTCCAAGTATCACAGATTACCCAGTCACATCACACCGTTTATTCACCACAATGATTCTTGATGAGGGCTTATCTTAGGAAAACAGAGGTAGAAAATCCCTTTTTGTAGGTTATTTTCTTCAGTGTCCCTAGTGCATGTTAAAAGGGTTAAAATAACATAGAAAATATATTAAAAATTATCTATCAAGCACAAACCAGAGCTGATTATTATATAACATAATCCAAATAATTAATTGGTTAATTATATGCACTATGTGTGGTTGATGTTGGTGTATAGAAGACAGTGAACTCTCACACAAACTGGCAGCGTTGGCACCCGGTCATGCCTCATCACCATGCCATGCAGGTCTCGGTTGTGGGTTAGTGGGGTTATCTGTCTTTGACCTGCTGCTTCCTGCGGTTCCACTCTCTCTCCTTGACGTACTGCTCCTTCCTCCTCTGCTGCTCGTCCTTGTTCCTCTGCCTGCTGCGCTCCTCCCTGGCCTTCCGCATGGCTTCAAACTTGTTCTTCACATCCCCCTTGTCCTTGTTCAGTTTGGGAACGTAGCTCTTGGCCACGGGCTTTCTGGATCTGAGGAGTTTCTGTGGTTAAACCGTGAGAGACAGGAGCGAATGTGGTTACGTTTTTAGACAGAATCACAAACATGAAAACTTAGAGGTTAGAAATCATTCTGTCACTTCTCACAAATTCCTGTCTCACCTCTTGCTTTAGTGCCACATCAGAAATATTCTGTTGTTCCTCATTTGTCTCAGGTTTGGCCTCATCCTTCTTGTCTGTGTCCTCTGCTACGCCATTTACGGCCTGCGATTTGTCCTTTTTCTCGCCGTCTGTGCTGCCCTCCTTATGTTCCACGCCATTCACGTGGGCCTCATCAGTCTTATCGCTGGCCTTGTCGTTCACATTGTGAGTCTTTGTGTCGTCTTTGTGTGACTCCTCCGCGCTTTTCTCATTTGCCGCCTCCGGTTCCTGGTCTTCCACGTCGCTCATGTCGTGCTCGTGTTCGCTTGCGACGTCCTCCATGTCGTGGGAGACGTCAGCCGTAACCTGCGCCACCTCGGTCATGTTTGCAGCACGATGACAAGTTGACGAACAGGCTCTGTGCAGATGTTACCTGCAAAGCAAAGGGAGCGTTAAAATGTCACTGTGTAGTCTTGCCACTTTGGATTCTAAACATGATTAGCTATTGTTTATGTGCACATGCTTTACACATTTCAAAATGGACAACACAACAGAGATGGATAATAAAATGACAATTTGCCAGAACTAATTTATCATTCAACAATTAATCACTTTGTTTTTTTCAATAAAATATGATGAATTATCTCATGCATTCCATTTCAGCTTCTCCTAATTCACTTCTTTGCTCCAGCAGCTGAAATCCTCCATGTCTGCTGGTGGGATTTGTGTTGACAGGCACTTAACTACAGATCTAGGTTGCTCCACTTCCCAGTATGTTGAGACAGAACACAGTGGAGGTCTGCTGGACTCTAATTATAGCCCACTTGTGTGCCCAGGACATGTGATCATGGCTATTTCTGATAGGTGATAGGCAGTTGGACGGAGCTCAAGTTGGCACCAACATGTCGCCCCACAGACCCTTGACAAAATGGCCAGACTGACAGCAAGACAATTGGACCAGTGAGAGCCGTTTGAACCGTTAGTCATCCAACGCTAAAACTGTCGGTGTTTATCAGTGAAATGCCTCGTCTGTTCAGGCATGACAATGAATTTAGAAACTCTCATCATAGTGTGGTATGACCTTGCTCATTTGAGTTTGGTCATTTCAGTGCCATACCACAGAGGCTAGTTCTAATGTACCATTACGTACCATGGAATAGATTGCCTTCTGCTTCTGATTGCCAGAAACTTACACTTATTGCTGTTCATTTTGATTTTATAATTGGCTTTAAAACCTGATCACCGGTTAAAAAAAAAAAAAAGTAAGTCCACACTGTACTGTTTCTACCACACGAGGTCTCACATGTGTGGCACACTTCATTTGTTCAGTCCAGGGAGATTAATAACTTCTTTGAGTGGGTCTTGAATACAATCCATTGTAAATACATTTCATTAGTGGTCTAAATTACTTCTGGATTCTCTGGAATCCAGTTGGAAGATCTTCACATTAATGTTTATTAACTCCATCTTCCAACTTTCTAAGCAAGCAAATCTGACTTAATTTATTGAAATGGGATAACAAATAAAAGTTGATCATTCATGAATAGGAGAGTACATCTTGTCTGAGATAATAAGCAAGATCTCATTTTTGATCATGACACTTATGAGTGAAATTAAAACAAGGTGCAGTAATAACAGGATGATTACTGTTTTCCTTTATCTTCCTCATCTCTTAGTTTAGATGCTTTGTTGGTGTATTTACAAAGGTGACTGACAAGAGTGAAGGTCAGAAGATTGACAGCACAAATTGACTATTGTGTTGACTCCACCAGCCACCTGCCAGTTTAATGATGCAGCCTTCAGGTTAAGTTACAATAGTTTGTTTCATCTTTTGTCAAGTGATACACCAAAACCTCTTTTTCTGACTACATGGGCACAGCTTAATTATTTTTATGAATAAAAACTGAACTTTGTATAGCTTTTCATATCTTTTGTTTGTCTGTTTGTTTAAATCTAGGCCTGTGGCCCACATGGTGATGAGCCATCTACGTTTGGTTACAAGAAATCTCACAAAAAATTAATATATTAAACTATTAAGTGAGTAATGGTTCACTATCCCATTCTTTTTTTAGGCGATTTAATTATAACTATGTATCGATGTTGTTACTTTTACATTAAGTTGCTATGTGTCTACCTAGACTATCATAGCTTAGCTATGCTGCTTTTTTTCTGCAAATACTTTACATTTATAGCATCAACTGTCATATCATCGTTAACCCTATAGGTCTGGAAAGCGAGGTCCTATTTCTAGCTGCCATTATGTTCTCAGCTGGTACAAAATGTCATTACAGTGTGTGTCAAAAAAAGTCCTAAAAGTCAGCCTTGAATAAAGCTGGATGAAGAAGTGTGTTATTTTACTTCTCTGATGGCAGCAGCCTCAACTAACCATGAAAACCATAGCTACCACGTGCGCCTGTGTGCCTGATCAAATATTGTACATCACGGTTTTATTAAATCTACATAACACAACAGTTACAAAAATCATTCCTGTAACCGACTAGAAAACCTAGTTTACAATGTTTTTCATTAAAATGTATTCCCAGTATCACTGAGAGTAACAACTGACCTTGCCCATAATGATGAGCATAGCATTTTTACACCTTTGAAAGAATTTACAGGTCGATCTGACCATTTAATAATCTAAAACTGTGAGTTTACCTCCTTAGTGAGCTGTAGTCCTCCTTATTTTCATAAAAATCCTTGACGTATTACAGAGACCGGGATCAGTGATACATGCCAAGATGCACAATCCAAGACGCGTCCGCACCGTCACCGTGCTCTGTGCAGCGGCTCCAAACCCACTGGCTGAGGTTACGCATCGGTGAGCCGTTTCCATAAAAGTACCGTTACTTTCCACCGGATACCGCATTCCGCGCGCGCCAGCGGCAGGTTCAGCTGTTGCTTCACACACGCCGAGTCCCTTTCTGATCATCTGCATTCACAGCTGCAAATAGGTTTAAAGTTTTTAAGGACATTTTTATAAAAGTTTACAATGACCTAATTGCGCTTTTTGCATATCTAAACCTATATTGTTCCTTACCTGCATATTATTAAGGGACTGCAGGTGCTCATTTGTATTGCTGTTGTAAAAGTAAACATAATACATGTTTATTTGCTGTCTATCAGATTGATTCTTTACTTGTCTCGCCTGTCTTCTCAAATTATTTACCTTCATTTGTCAGTCATGTTTGTCATCTTATTATCATGACCTATATATTTTTTGATTTTCATTTTCATTCAAGTATAGCCTATGATTTCATATGATTAATGGTTGATATCTCTGCTTAATCCATGAAGCTTATTACATTAAAAAAATTACAAAGAATAGTTTACCAGTATAGAAGTAGGTGAACCGTATATAGATGAGTTTTACACTCTTCTGCTGTTTAGCAGGACTTCAAGTGTCTGGCTGTAAGTCACATGGAAAACCTTTATACCCAAACACACATTATCAAGGCCACTTGTTGGCTGTTAGAGCCAGGATGCCTGACTTATCTGTTGACAGCGACACCAGCTTGCCTTTTGTTTTTCCCGCTTGAGGTAGCCTAGATATTGCTGCCACTATGCAATGACGGTTAGAACTCACAGCAGCTTGTCAAGAGCCACATAATAAGGTTTTTTTCTTTATCCTATTAATATCAAGTCATCAGGTCATGTTGTTTCTGTCATCTGAGGTCATAAGCCTAGATATACACACTATATCCTACTGATGATGAGTGAGTCTTGCTTTAAATTAAGATGAGAAAATGGCTCTCTGACTTGCGATGGATGTAAATAGACACCATGATTCAGACACATTTGTCTCCTCTAATGGCTCCATGCACAGCTGCTGACTCACCCACTGACCAAACACTCCTCATGCATAAAGTCAGCTATGGGTATGGTGTTGAGAACAAAAACTTCAGTCTCTTATGAAAAATAAATGTACTAATTCCATCATAACTTTTAGGACAAACTGATAATTTGTAAAAATCATGGCATTTGTAATATCTGCAATGATTGGAAAGCATCAGTTGGCAACATGCAACATGGTGCATTTGGACATAAGAGTGTGCACTCATTACATTACAGGTTAAAGGTCATTGTTGGTTGAAACTGTGATCGGAATGTTACATAATTTGAGCGTTCACTTACAGTGTCCAGGGAGAGGAGGACAGGCCTGGGGAAACCCCCCAGCAAGAGGGTTAAACCTCTGGCTAATACTGGAACTGAAATCGGAGAGCCAGACCAGCATATTTTGTTATTCACTGTGACAGAAAGAAATGCAAAACAGTTGGGATTTTGTGGTGAAACAAGGACACAGTGGGCCTTAAACATAACAGAAACTGGACACAGTGGTTTATGCAGACATCTGCATGCAGGCAAATATGATTCCAGCCTTCTTGAACATAAAATTAAGTTGCAAGAGCAGGATAGCCTCTGCATGACAGACATACCAGCATTGGAGACCCTCTTTTCACCCCATCTCATTTCACTCACTTCCTCCTCAAGGTTATGGCGTGAGTTGGGGGGATCAGTTCTTTGAACTGCACTGATTTCCTCTGTCCAGAAGCCTGTAGGCCATCAGAGACAACAAGAGGACTGCCATAAATAGCGCGACAGCTGTGACAACTAATCAACACTGTATGGACAGCTAGCCTGAGTCAGACTGAGCCCCAGTCTCAGCTGCTGCAGCTGAGCTCTGACACCCCTGTGAATATTTTTTGTGGTGGTACAGTCCTTATGGAGACCACACACCCCTGCTGAACCCCCAGTGGACTGGATCAGCAGGTCAAGTCTATGTTAGGTGAGGGATAAAGGCAGCTACAACTCTAATGAACCAAATAATATCAGCAAATGTCATCAGCTCTCTGATCAAGACAGGCTTACTATAATGACATTTCTTTACATAGAAGATACTTTGGACCAAAATGTCTACCAAATGGCCTACATTAATATTGATTTCACTAATTTGCAGAGGCTGTATTGTCTGCACAAAAAAGAGAAAGATGTCACTGAGCAGTACAGAATAGCTGTACAGAATAGTGCTGCTGGACAGCAGCACTAGTTTGAAAGATGATCTGAAGGCTGTAGGGCTGTCGAGATATTCTGTTAGGGTTGTTCTTGCAGGGTTAACTGAGGTGGCAGAAGTGTTTGTGCTGAAGTGACTCACCAGGAACTTCAAAATAAGCACCAAAAGTTCCTAGGTGTGAATAAATTGAATAAAGTTGAATAAAGTTATTTGGATCTGTGTAAATCCGAATATATCCCAATTCCTTTTGGAAGACATTGATGTTGATATAAAAGTATTTGCTTTGGTGATGTTTATGTTTTTAACAGTTAGCTCTCCTCTTTAACTACACAAGTAAGGACTACAATGTCCATGATGAAAGTGTGTTCTTGCAGCTTTCAGAGTTCCCAGCTGTAATTGCTAAGAGTTCAGCTGTCATGTGTGCAGAGGAAAAGCAGCCCCACCACTGAACAGGTGCCACGTACCAGGGCACACAGAGCAGGCTGGACACTTACCACACTGGTTTAGGGACACAAAAAACCTTTTAAACGTTCTTCACCAGTGCAAAGTTTGCAGACTACAATGGTCTCATGTAATCTCAGTTACAATTAGATAAAAAGGACACCATGAGATTCAGACACCTTTCTAATATGCACATTTTAAGTTGTTTGAGGGCAGGAAAAAAAAAACGTCCCACAGATAGGATGTGGTCCAAAAGCCCCATTTCCTTCCTCTGCAACTCAGATAGCCTCATGTCAGTGCTATCAGCTAACAGGCACTGGCTATATTAAGGATCACTGACAAGCAAATTTGAGTCTGCACCCACTGGCTTGTTGAGCAGTTGACTTATCAATTACAGAGAACTTTTGCATGATCCAGATCTGGGGAGAGACTGGTACCAGTCAGCAGTTAACTAAATTACCTTATGTTGTGGTCTAACAAATGTAGACCATTTAACTGTTCTTCCCATCCATACACTCACATCGTAAAGAAAGCAGTGCTCACTGCTTAAGTGTTATACTCAGTGCTAATAGTCTTGGTCTAGAATCTACGCCCTATCTTTTCCTTTTGAAAAACCTGCAGAGACCACTGAAGGTTCCTTCCTGCTATTGTCTCCATAGCTGAAGTACCAGTGCAGAATTACTGGACTTCCCACTGCCCCCTAGTGAAAACAGCTGGAGCAATGCCTCCAACGCAAAACTCAGCGTGGCTATTACATTACATCGCTGCTTAATCCCACTGGAAATAACAAAAGTATATGGAATGGTAAATCATTCACTGACATAGTTTCTATATTTTTAATTCAGCCTTTTTCTCAAAGACTAACTGTAGACTAAAGTGCACTGAGAAACTGAAAAATGAACTTGAAAACAGTCAAGTTTAAAGATACTGAATATTAATGCAACCAAATGGCAACTTAAGTCAAAAATATTGATAGTGTATCTGTCTTCAAAAATGCATCTAGTTTGAGCCCTTGTTTGTACCGAGGAGCTGCCCATACTGTTTTTGAAGAAAGGCAAAGATTTCCCAAGTCAGGTTGTTGTCACAAAAGATCATTCAGATTTGATTTCATGACTGTAGGATCATTATCAAGGATATAACCTCAGTTAAGTGTGTAATCTTTTCTACTCACATAGGACTTGAAATGTACATGGCAAGAGCACTGTGGGGCATTATCATTATCATCAAAGACAGCAGTGTTGGTTTGGGAAGTGTTATTTTTAATTTCTTTAGTCTGTCTTTAATGTCTGGTGCCTGGACTTGACTACACTGTAGCAAGCTTTTTGAATTGGCTTTCAGTCCAGGGTGTAACAAATAGCTGGCTACAGAAAAATGTAAGTCAATCATACATTCAAATTTCTATACTATTATCATAAGCTGATGATCATTTGTGAAAACTTTGACAGGCTCACTTATGTTATTTTATATGGTGCTCTGCCTTCTCACGTGACAGTGTGATAGTTTTGCCTCCCATCACGAATGGTATGTTTGCTATTTTTTGCATGTCTCTCATCCTGGTGTCCTGACCACAGCTTCATATGGAAAAGTGTCAATTTCCACTCTGATACTTATGTTGTTAGTCCTTTTTTTCTGTGCCTAAATGCCGCTTTTTAAATGACTCAGGATGTGATGCTGGGTGATGTAATTTTTTTTTCTCGAAGAGAAGATTCTGAAACACTTGAGAGAGGAGAACGTGCTTAAAATCAAATACTGTCAAATTGCAAGTCAAACAGTCAAACTGCAAATTCAATCTGCAGAGATTGTTTGGGGGTCGCGAGATGCAGACATGCGCGGTATTAACAGCGTCGATTTGAACAACTTCCTGGTTCTGAAAAACCTGACATTATCGCGATAGAAAGCCTGTTCTTATGCAGTTAAGCGACAACGGCCTGATACTGGAATGCGAAACTACCGTTGTTATTTAGCACAACATTAAGAGCTCCCTGTGTATCGTTCTAGAAATAAAGAGACGAATTCTCCGGACTATGCTATGGTCCAAGACATCAGTGAGAGACTAAACATATGGTAAGTTGAAGCAAGCCGTAGTGGCTAACGCTAGCTAACTTTAGCTTCTTTGGTTAGCTAGCTAATCCATCAACACCTAAGCTGTGACAGCTGACCAGCCTGCAGGAGCTAGCTACGCTTAGCATTAGCAAAGTTAGCTGGCAGTCAGATGACGAACTGAGTTAGTCGTATATCGTCAGATAATTTGTTTACTGGGCCGTACATTGAAGTACAAGCAAAGCCGGGTAATGCCTTAGTAACGTTATACCCTCTTGTAGCCATACAGCACACCGGTGTGGTGGCTAGTTGGTTTGTACGAGAGTATTCGAAGCTGCTAACTAGCCTCCTAGCAATGGCATGTCGTCGTTGCTTGGTGCAACAAAATGACTAAACAAACAACAACAGTGACAGCCACACTGGGAACAACAATATGTTAGTGTGATTTGCTACTATTAACACAGGCAGTGTTGACTTGTTCTGAGAAATGTGCGTGTGCTGCAAGTCGGTTGTTTCAGCTGTTTTGTTGGCTATATGATGTTCTTTTTAAAACCAGATTGACATGTTTCACAAGAGCAACTTAATTGCTTTATCTTTAACGATTAATGCTGACACATAGGGTGTGTTAATCTAGATGGGCAGACGAACAATATGACTGGTGCAAGCGTTTTATAATACTTGGGTTTCAGTTTTGTCTGTTTGTCATTGTGTCTGTAGGGGATGAGAGGAGGTCAGTTATTTCAGCGTTTGCAGCTGTGGGCTCGTTGACTCTCTGTGCTAGCTCAGGATGGCGCAGGGAGGCTCTCAGCTTGACTACCACATCCTGCAGGACCTCAAGCAGCGCTTCCCAGAGATCCCAGAAGGGGTAGTGTCCCAGTGCCTTCTGCAGGTACATACACACACACATACACACACCACACACGCTTAGGAAGGGTATTGGTAGACAGTTGGAGCATTGTCAGAGTCACTAAGGCATGCACTTGGGTAGAATTTCTTTTTTTTGTAGATAATGTTAATAAGTTTTTATTATTCATCAGGCTCTGGCAATGCAAGGCTAGTATTGTCCTTTGTAATGTAGGATGCATAGTAAGGCAGCCACATGAGCAATTTAACACTCCCACTGGTTCAAACTGCATGACTGAGACTGTACTCTCTGTTTCTGTGCCTCAGAACAACAATAACCTGGATCTCTGCTGCCACCTGCTGGCCCAGGAGAGCAATAGATACCTCTATGGGGAGTTCCACCACAGTCCAGAGGAGGTGCGCCTGAGCCGAAACCACATGCTACACATTAGCCTGGGCTATCCGCCCCCAGAGGCAGGCAAGGCAAATGGAGGAGCAGCAGGAGTAGGGCGCTCTCTAGTGCACAGCTCCAGTGACAGTCATATTGAACCCCAGCGGCCCAACTACCCTGAGCCGCTCTCTGCCCCTGCCAACATGGCTCCCTCCCCAGGCTACAACCCTTTCTTCATGAACGATCAGAGCCGCTCGGCCAGCACGCCAACCCCTCCACCAACCATGCAGGGCATGTCTCCCACCTACTCCCCAGTCCCACGCTACACTATGAACCCTATAACAGTCACCCTGTCCCAGAATATACCCGCTGCCCCACAGGCCTTGCAGATCCCCCCTGGGCACTATCCCAATAGCGGCAATACCACCCTCTATATTCGACCCTCGCCCTCCCAGAGCCCACAGCCAGCCCCCTGGTCCTCTTCTGGCACACCAGTATATCAGCATCAGCAGTCACCTTACAGCACTCCCACATATGGCTCACCTTATAGTTCGCCCCAGCATCAGGTCCAGCCTCAGCCCCAGCCCCAG
>OMLF01038070.1:3408-15223 GCA_900302615.1 Holocentrus rufus | reverse complement strand
CCCAGCCACAACCCCAGCACCAGCAGTATGTCTTCCTCCCCATTAGCTCCCCTACCCTTCCCAGCATGCCCTACCACCACCAGCAACAACCCCAACAACAACCACCTGTTTACAGGCCCTACCACTCCAAGAGCTCCCTCAAAAACCAGATCGAGATTACCCTGGAGGGTCCCCGGCCCCGCAGCAACTCCCCTGTGCACAGCCCCCACCCTCAAGGGGCCCTGTACATGGCCACCAGCCCCTCACCCAGCTCACCCTCCAGGGGCATCAGTATGAGCGGACCCACAGGCCCAGCTTCCTTCCACCCTGGGATGTACCTGCAGCACCAGGGCCCCGCAAGGCCACGGCCTGCCTCCTCCCCCCAGCCAGCCCAGCCGGCCTACACCTTTAAAATAAAAGTCTCCCCTGGAGGCCAGGCCCAGAGGCCACCTAGCTCACCGCCTGTGGCCGAAGCAGAGTCTCTCCTCAACATAGTAGACCAAGGGGAGCACAACGCTGCTCCTCCACCCATCCTGCCCATCTGTGCTCTGCCAGGGAACATTTCCAGCCAATTCCAGCGCATGCCACGACGTTCTAGCTCAGGCTCTGATGACTATGCCTACACACAAGGTAGGATTTTTTCATTTATTATTGTTTTTGTTGCTCAGCTGGTAGTGTTTTCCAGTCGGACTCAGCATTTGTTGTGTTTTTACAGCTCTGTTGTGTAAGATAAGGACTAGGGCCTCTCTCTGGCCTGAGAACAGCTGATTTCACGCCAGACATGTTTGATTATATCCTGGGCCTGGTTCCTCATAAACTGATCACTGAGGTAGCTGGATTAGTTTGCTGACAGTTTTGACATAAGCCTGGGATTTTCAGTTCCGCAGAGCAAGCATAAGATTGAGTCTAACTTGCTACTGCAACAACAGCTCCTCAAACTCAAACCTGCAAAGTCTCAGTTATAGTCAGTTAGCTGGATTATGGCCATGGTGATGTATGAAGAACTGGGCCGTGGTGTTCATGAGCCCTCTCTTGATTATGTTTAGCATCTCAAACGAGGGCATTATCATCTTTTAAATGGGAACATCAAAAGGCAACAGTGGTGAATCATAAGGTCCTTGTCCTGTAAAAGAATAGCTTCATATTCCATGGCTGTTTTGAGGCCATAGTTTTGTGGTGATAAACAACTGTCCAGTTAGCATATTTGTTACCATCTTTGTCATTTGATGCTTCCAAATGTAATTAAATTTCACAACTCTTGTGACCTGTACAGTTTGGACCCAGGTTATTTGGCCTCGGTGGATCGCAGATTTTTGCCTCATGCTGTAATAGAAAAGTGGTGTCAATGTTGTGATTGAGTTAGCCTACCTGTTGTGATTGAGTCAGCCTACTCCCCAGCTGGAGTTTTTTCTGAGGTGTTTAGTTTGTCCTTTACTACTGATATGAAATCAGTAGTATCTGGCATGTTGGTGTGTGATCGTAGCAAAATATTTTAATTTGAGAAAAGGTTTTGGATTTCATTGACTTTTTTTTCTTCTTTCCCAGTACAGTGTCAAATCTGATGAGTTTTCTGTTTTCAGTTTTCATCATATTCATATACTTGTAAATGTGGGCTATATCCTGTTAGTAATTAATTTGCATATAGGTACAAATAATTGTAGTCCTGATAATTGTAGTCCTGTTGCCATCTATTGTTTGATGGACTGTAACATTTAATATGTTGCAGTTGTGTATCTTCTATTATCATTGAGTTAATGGGAGTATAATCATTTTTTTAAAAAAAAGTTGCCTGTAGAGTCATCAATCTCGTAACTTCTGAATGCACTGCTCTCCTCTGACAGAACCAAGTGGAGGCAGGAGCATCAGCCTCAGATGAGGGGAGACAGGCCAGCAGAGTTGAGGTGATTAGATGATTAGAGATTAGTTTAGAAAGTAAATAAAGCTCAAACAGTCATATTTAGACAAAGCTGCTGTTGTAGCCATAATATAAAATTGATCTCCATCTCTTAAGTATTGACTTTGCACATAGTAGGCTAATTTTAAATCCTAAGCAAATCTCAATGTGGTACTTTATTTTAGAGCAGTAATATAGACTATGTTATAGCCATGTGTTATGAACTTATTCAGCAAGCCACCAGCCAATCACAAGTATTCATCCTGCGCAGTATAATACAGCTTGTTTGTCTTTTCTTACACTGTGTTGCCTGAGGCAGAAGGAAGTTCAGGCAGTTTGGGAAGGGAAGTGGTAGAGTATGAGTAATTCCCAGGTATGATCACCTTAAAGAAAAAAACAAACAAGGAAATGCTAGTAAAATATCAAACAAGTTAGTTGTGTTAAGATAAGATAAAGATAAGTCCCCCATCAAATTATAAAAACAAACAGTAATGCCTAATACAATCAATGTTGGAGCAAATACGGGGTCATATACACAAGCGGTGATGTCGCTGAATGTTGGATAGTTTAAAAATGTAGAATAAATCATATGTACAAGGTTACAATAAAACTACATGAACACTATATGCAACACTCCCATCTAGAGGTTCAGGACAATATACAATATAACATGCATCAGCAACAGAGAGGTGAAAATGTAAATGTAGTACAGTACTGTATTGCCCATCTGAAGTACATTTGGACAGACATTTTCATAAGGATAACATAGCTTATAAGTTGACTTAAACACTTTTTATTTGTTTTATAGGGAAAATAGTGATAAAAACACTTGTTTGCTTTCCTAAAAAGATTCTCAATGATAGATGTGACGCGAGTCATGCCCCAAATAATGCATAAATGCACAAATTTGCATAAAGAGAACAAACAATCTTATTGGGGCCAGAGCCCCTGTCTTCCTGCTTTAAATACCTTTGTCACCTCTAAAATGAAATCAGTGCTCTTGTCAGTGGCAGTTATCGTCAGGGCACGGGTGTTTAGCAGTCTTTACTGTTGTGCATGCATTTTGTTATTTGTTGCAGATTGAGATTTGGTTCTCGTTTTAATTGTTGTGGTTTTACAATTGCTTGTTTTGTGTGCTTGCTTATTCTTCACTTACCAGTGTCGCTTTATACTAAACCTTGATGCTACGACTTCTTTTTTTAAAGAATAACAATTTTGGCTTTGGGATAACACCGGAATGGTTCGTGTGCTCTCCAGATTCAAGCAATTTTTCTGTGGGGATCAATGAAGTTTTCTGAATCTGAATCTGAATGAAACATCCAACTCCTACAACTTCAGAGTGTGTGTTACAAGTACTGTTTGTGTGTGTTGGGTGTGTTTTCCTGCAGCTCTCCTGCTACATCAGCGGGCCAGGATGGAGCGTCTGCTGAAGGAGCTGCTGCTGGAGAAACAGAAACTGGAGCAGCTGAAGGCTGACGTCAACAACATGGAGTATGACGCCCTTCAGAGACGCTTTCGACGAGTCAACTCCACCAGTCTCATTCCCAGAGTAAGCCTTGAACACACACATGGGAACACACACTTGGTCACTTTTTCATGCATGCAGACTTGGGATAAAGTCGCTAGTCAGCCTTATGCATGCAGGTCAACTCTTATTGCCAAGATATGCACACAGGAGAATGATTACACACAACCACATAAATGTTCACACACTTACTAGGGATGCACTGATCAACTGGCCACCAGTAGGTTTCTAAATAGCTCATTGTCTGCTGGAGAATGGGACCATCTTCGTGTGACCCTCAGTCAGCCAACACACACCAGTGTAACAACCAAATTTGGATGAAACTATGGGTTATTAACACATGGTTTAGCAGCAGTGTCATGCAGCTATAAAAAAAAGGACAGTGGACTGAGATGCTATACTGAAAATTTAAAGTTTATACCCATGAACCTTGAAAAATATAGCAATCAGTATGCTCCAGCTCTCTGGAGCTCCATCTGATGAAACCCCTCTGATGGAGAGTTGTGTTGATACAGCAGCAGTGTATTATTTCATCAGAATTTCTTGACTTAACAAGATCATGAGTGAAAAAATAAGACCTTATGTAATACTTACCAATGTTACGTCTTACATCAACTCGCGCCAATTTTGAGTCCTGGAATTTCACCAGAAAAGACTTTGAAAGTCATGAAAAGTCCTTGAACGTAATGGTCAGGACAGTGTAGGCCACACGTTCACACTGGTGCACGTCTACATGATGTGCCGTCCAGGTAAGATAAATCGTTTCAGTCAACTGTCAAATTAGTGATCACATCATACCGTTACAAAACTGGTAATTGTAAAGGGTCCCCAAAAAATCCTGATTGTGTCATACAAGTGTTATGTAAAATAACTGTCGAGTAAAGGAGGGCTTGCAAGGATGAGGGAAATTTGGTTGTCTATTTTTGTCTGATCTAAGTGGGTTGTGTGTTTGCGCTGGCTGCAGCCTGAAGAGATGACCCGATTGCGGAATCTGAACAGACAGCTGCAGATTGATATCGACTGCACCCTGAAGGAGACAGATCTACTGCAGTCTAGAGGTACACACAGTGATGCACGTACTTCAAGACATAGACTATTTAAAGTGTGATTCTGATTTATTTGAAAGTATCTTGCAAACATCAAGCCCAGAAGCCGACGGTGCTGGGTGTGACTTGATTTCTGCTTTTCTCTGCAGGGAAGTTTGATCCAAACGCCATGAACAACTTTTATGATAACATTCAGCCCGGTCCAGTGGTGCCGCCCAAGCCCGGGAAGAAAGGTGAAAACTGTCCAATGCTTTTTGTTTGTTTGTTTGTTTTAATGGGTTGGGACACAAAAGATGTACATGAAACATTTTCACAGGGATACAGGAAAAAGAAATAACTTCAGTAAGAAAAAGTTGTTTTGAAAAACTATGGGGTCATAACTTAATAACTGAGGTGGAGATTTGATTTCCAGTGCAAAACCACATTAGGAACACAGGGCTATTCTTTTCCATCCCACCATTTAAAGGTGCAGTATGTAGTTTTGGGAGACACATTTACGACTCAGAGTTGTAGAAAAACTGTGGTATATCCAAATATACATTACATTAATCTAAGCTCAGGGGAAAACTTGGTCCCTGGTGCACTGAAAAGTTGCCACTTTACTGTTGTTTACAATTGCAGGGCCAGAAATTTTGTTCACAGATATTTACTATTAAAAAAGCATCTCCTATGCTTTTCTTTGATTTACAGTGCTGGAAGATGACTGAATTTATGATATAATCAGATAGACTAATTCACAGAATTAAATGATAGTGGCAGGCTCTGCAAATGTAAACCGTTATCTCTCAAAACTTTAAGTCCTCATTCCTCTCATCATTCTGTGCTTAAGCCTTATTTGGCATCCCTCACACTGAGGGTTTTGGCCATTTTCTTGTGAAAACCAAGACTAAAGACTTAACTGTTCTTGGGTATGTTGGCCTCTATAAATCTGTTGGCATGGAAACGAGATGACAAACATAGCTATTTAGTTTTACCCATGTCCAGCGACATTCAGGCTTGAATGCTTGATGTTTAAATGCATGCGTTGTGCTTGTCTGTGGAGTGACAACCGTGGTTTATTCCACCATTGAGCTGATGACACTGAAGCTGTTGTTGTGGCACACACTTCATGATATGGACAAACACTTACTTTCATGTTCTTCTTTTCTCTGCCTCTGTCAGAAGGGGAGCAGGGCTCCAAACTGGTGGCGGGGCCCCAGAGGGACGAGGACTTTGAAGGTGCTCATTGGAACTGTGAAAGCTGCACCTTCCTCAACCACCCTGCACTCAACCGCTGTGAACAGTGCGAGATGCCGCGCTACACCTGAGCTTGGCACTGCGTTGCGTTGCCCATCCCTGCCCGGTCCCCTGCCTCCCTCGGATAGTATAAGCCCAACCCCGTCAAACTCTGCAGCTCCAAGCAGAACTTCTTGCCTATGTCTAGAGGCCCTCTTCCCTTGTCGATCTATGTATAAGCCCCTCCTACCTGCTGAGGAAGAGCCACTATTCCCCTCCGCCCACTTCTCTTGTTCCCCTCTACTACTTCCATGCACTTTGACCCTTGTTTCCATTGGCGGATGAAGATGCTTTTCCAAGACAGTCAAGAGACTGTTTGTATGGCATTGCATAAAAAAGGGAGTGACAAGCTGCGACTGGGACAGCAGGTGGGCGGGGCTTGATAACAGTCAGAATGAATGAGAATTAAGAGGAGGAGGAGCTACGGTTTACCGAGCGAACATTCCATGCAGAATGAGTGACTGCCCTGTTTACACAACTGCGCCCATTCCTGAACTCAAAATGGAGGCACTTCACTTTTAACCAGGAACTGTGACTCCCTCTCTGAAGGTGGGATGATGAATGCAATGGTATATAGGGTCTAACTAATGCGTTATGTAGACTGTACACTGTATCTGGCTCTGTGTAAGAGCTCCTTTCATTGAATGAAGAACACTAAAGAGACTCGCATATGAATATATTCCTGGTACTTTTATGCATATTATGCCACACTGTATTCCGTGTTCAAAAGATGTTAATTTCCTGTGCAAATGCCTCAAGTTGCTGTACTTAATAAAGGAGCTGATTCTATGTGAACTGACCATGCACAACCGGCATCTCTTCATGTTTCATGTGACATGTCCTCATTTGTGGATGCTCCTTGTCCCAAATGAATCAAACATACTTTTTTTCCATTAAGTGTTTATTATGTTAGTAATCAAACCAGTGGGAATCAGACACACAATAGCAAATGGTAATGACATGCGCACGCACTCACTCATTCTCACTGCTGTTGGAAGTGGGAACTGGAGAGGTTTCTGACCTCTCAGCTAGAATGAGCAATCAGGAGAGGACGGTGTCATCACCACAAGCTCCAATGGGGCTTTGAAACCTAATGTGATC
Source organism: Holocentrus rufus (assembly GCA_900302615.1). Lineage (NCBI taxonomy): Eukaryota > Metazoa > Chordata > Actinopteri > Holocentriformes > Holocentridae > Holocentrus > Holocentrus rufus. The sequence continues at coordinate 8,403 of OMLF01038070.1, read as the reverse complement.
GCCCCCTCAGTCCGGCCTCTCATGACATCAGTTTCCTCCCTTTCCAGCCTCCACTTGCCATGAACACACCCTCATTCATCCTCTACATCACACTACTCACGCACAAATCAGACACATAGCAATCAGGCATTTCCTAGCCTATCAAGGTCCTTTGATGTAAAGACTAAGTCTACTTTGACTTTTGTTGAAACTACAGTAACATTTCACTTTATAGCCTCTTCCTAGCTTTGTATTCTGACTGGTGCCTACAGTACTGAGAGGCCTATACAGAGCATTCCCATTTCCCACAGAGGGGGAAGATAAGAGGCATCACAAGGGGAGGTGTGTGAGCACATGCTGGGTGGTATGATGTAGACGTGCAAGCACACACTCAGCAGACAAGGTCATTTGCCCTCTTCCTTCCCACCCGTCTATTTGGAATGAACAATGTGGATAAGTATTTTGCTTGCTGCATATACTTACATATCATACAACGAGTTATATCAAAAAGCAGGTATAACTTGGGTGACGTTGCAGGTTCAAGTTAGTGGCCCAAGGTCTTTGATGATCTCACCATTGGATATTTATGTGTGGCAGACTATTCACTAACCAGTTAAAACATCCCTCAGAACTGGGCTGTGCACTGTCACCAGTGTGATAATTAGTCATCTTTTGGCAGCCGCTTGGGGAATATTCGTATTGTCTTAAGTGGCTTCTTTTTGTTATTGGTATCCCCGACCCATTTTATGGATTTAAATAAGTAGTATGTGAGAAAGTGAAGCCAGTCTGCCTGAAGCTGTGTTAGAACACATGGTTTCTCCAATCTAATATACACAATAAACTACCGGAGGAAGAAGGCAAAGCTTCCAGATACTGTATATCTCTGGGGAGATGCAACATGTCGCATTTCCTGGTCTTCCTTAGGGTGAGTCACTTTGGCATCCTCAGGATATCGCTTCAATAGGATCTCTTCCTTCCCAGGTCCTTTCACTCCCTGGTTGGTCAGAGAGTACATCATTCTTCGGCTTCTCTGTTGTGATTGGTTAATTAGTCCACCAATTCGTCCCAGTATGGGGTTGGTAAATCCATCTGTTCTCTCCTGATTTTGTGCCAAGAAATAAGACCTACTGGAGTTCCAGTTAAAGGGGAAGCAGACTTTTCTGATTGGTGGCGTTCCCTCAAATTAAACTCATTGGTTGTGGAATTCCATTACACAGCCTGATTTGTTGCCAACACTCGTCTACCACTAAGAGCGTACGGGGCTTCCGTCCAATGAGTGAGAATGGTCTGAGAAAATAAGCTCACAGTATCAAATGGATGAGTTCTTTTCCAGTTTAAGTAGGACTGCCGCCGAGTGGATGGTGCAATATTGTGGTGTCCTGAAACTAACAATAAGGGATTGTTTTTGTTCGGTTTCCAGTCTGTGGTTGTGCATTGTGTTTGACTGCTGAGGCTTTCACTTCTGCAATAACAGACTACGAGCTGTTATCGCCGAGAGTTCACTGTGGTGAGAGAGTGAGTCCAGGGTGCCCCTCTTGTCTCCCACACATTTTAGTAGTAGTCTTCGTAGTTCTTGGGGTTGAGGCAGTACAGGATGGCTCCTCCGAAGGAGAAGATGGTGGATCCCCAGGCGAGGCCGTAGCCCCAGTTAAACTCGTGGTACACCCTCAGGCTGACCGTCTCGATGAACTTAATGGGAAACAGGACCAAGCTGCAGGCCTGAAGCACCACTGCATCGACCAGAGAGAAGATAAATTAGTTAATCAGCACACACTAAACACAGGTCACTTCTTTTTATGGATACGTTTCTATACTGAACAAAAATATAAATGCAGCACTCAATCATTCCAAGTGAAAGGTCTGACATTGGGGCTCAGGATCTCATGCAAATGACCTTCCCTAAGGCGATTTCTGACTGTGCAGAAATTCTTCAATTGTGCAAACCAACTGTTTCATCAGCTGTCAGTGTGGCTGGCCTCAGACGATCCTGCAGGTGAAGTAGCCTGATATGGCTTAGTAGCATGAGATCTGTGATTGTGAGGCCAGTTGGATGCACTGAAATGGTGTTAGAGGTGGCTTATGGTAGAGAAATGGACATTCATGGGTCTGGAAGCAGCTCTAGTGGACATCCCTGCAGCGAAAATGCCAATGGCATGAACCCAAAAACCTGAGGCATCTGGATCATTATGTTGCTAAACAAAAACTGCACATTTTATTTTTTTGGCCCTGTAATAAGAACCCCTGTGTAGTTATCATGCTGCGCAATTTGTGTTTATATGCCACACCTGTGCAGTAGATGGATTATCACACAACAAAATTTAACAAAACAAATTTAAGCTTTTTATGTGGCAAAATTTAAAAGGCATGTGCTCTGTGTTCACCTAGGAAAAAAACACTGATTTGTTTTTTTTTATCAAACTGCTGCAAAATGGGAGCAAAACCACAAGTGTTGCATTCATATTTTTGTTCAGTGTATGTATTGGTGTACCTGCAGCAAACAGCATGACAGCCACGGGCTTGTAGCAGCGACTCCTGGAGCCAACGCACAGGGAGATCAGTGCCACCAGGAAAGAGAGCAGGATGAGGGCCGCCCCCCCCAGCAACAAGGCCAGCGTGGCAATCTGCCAGTCTGGGACAAACACACCCAGGGACAGGGAGGAGGGGAAAGGGGGAGGGAGACGATAGAGGGAAGGCATGAAATCACACTGAGATAGCAAGTGACATAGGTAGCTAAAACGAGGTTAACTAGAGGGCCGTTTCTGGCCTGTTGACAGGAAAGTGGAGACGGTAGGAGGGACAGATGAGTTAAGATAGAAGGGGGGAGTGAGTAGAGAGACGGGGCTGAGAGGGAAAAGAGACAGGGAGCAATAGGTCACAACAGGGCACAGTAACAAAGCCATGCTAAGATCTCACACACATGCCTGGTCGCACCGTCGTAGAACAAAATGATTTCCACCCTCTGACAAAAAGTTAGCAGTGAGTTACTGCAGTGTAGACACGGGCTATTTGCGGTTCATATGATAATAAGAGGCTGAGGCAATTTCTCGTGCATATTCTGAGAAGCTGGCGGTGGCTCACAGTGTTTTGATGTGAGCCACTGGGGATCCATGGCAAATGGCTGAAGAATTTCAACCATGCAGTGAATAACACTCGAACTGAGCACAGCAGATCCTAACGAGAAACAAACACCACACGCTCGGGTACACGCACACTCTCACACACACACACACACACACACACAAAGTTCAGAGGCTTGGTAATGAATCCCAAAGCAGCAGAGGAGCAAAGTGTGGGGTGACTCAGATAATGGGTATCCCTCCCTCTTGGCTGATGCCAAGTCAGCAGCATTCTCAGCATTTCATTCAGAAGTACTCTAAAAACACTCAACCAGGGCACACAAACTGGAAATAACTCTCCACTGCCTCGATCTCGCTTTGCTGTCCTTGCTGGAATGCAAAAAATGGAAACAAAATAAGGAAAGAAAGGTAAGGCAGCGAGAGGGAAGAGGTTTTCCACCTAGTTTGTATTTCTTTAAGTTAAAAGGAAAAATATAATGTCTCTTATGTTCAGTGCAGTGTTACAGATGTGGTAAAACAAGAAATCAATTTATTGAGACTGAACTGATTTGGTGGAGGCTTAATTAGCAGTGGGAGGTAACAGGACTGTTGAGAGATAAACTATATGTTATTGTTTGGAGATTAAAGGTCTGGCTCATATCTTTACTGTGTACTTGCGGAAACAGGAGGCCTGAATGTAAACAGACGAGGGATGTTATGATGAGGCATTTAGTTACACAGGAGGAAATCATTTACCATACAGTCGAAAACAGTAAATTACATCAAAGCATGAGGGGGATTAGCCCCTGTAGGAGCAATTCAGTATCATAGTCAATGGAAAAAATCCAAGTTAGAGTATGTTTCATGTTTTTTTTTGTGTGTGTGTATTTTTATTAAGTGTACATGGTATTGTCCATTATGGAGCCCGGGAAAAAAGATTAAATATTGCCAAGAATACTTCATCTCTATTGAGGCAGAAAATCATTAAAACATTCACCAGCGGGGAGAAAGTGACGGAACATAAGCAGCTTAAAATACAGTTCCCACTCTTGTTGGAGGGGAACTTTATTCCAGGGGCCAAGCAGCTCAAATAAAAACAAACATCAACTACTTTTGACCAAATATGGTGTGGGGATTTAGAGTTTAAAAATGGTCCTGTCACCACAGGATGTTGGAAGGAGCCCACAAAAAGCAGAGCTCCCATTCCCTCCGGTCTCCAGCTTTCACAACACGAGGTCCCCTTAAAGACTGACCCCTGACTTCCCCTGCCGCACTCTCACTGGCTGCCTCCTCAACATGACCTCTCCTCCTCAAGCCCCGTCACTATCTGCTCTGGGTTGATCCGGCGCCTTCAGCCCCGGCCGGTCTCGCAGCTCGAGATGGCCGAGGCAAACTGCGAGCCTTATCAGCGCGTCCCATGAAGCAGCAGGACGCAGAGAGTCATCTCATCTCCCAGATTTGGAACAGGCCCCTGTATACGCTGTGCGAGAAAATACAGCCAGGAGTTGCAGCGCTTGAAGGCTTGAAGGGGAGGAAGCGCCAAACTATTAATCTGAGCCCCGCATGACAACAGATGGAAAAGGAGATACTGTATTTGAGATCCAATCTGAGCATTAATTACGGCCCCCTGTGTGCGTTTCAGGCTGCCGAGTTGTTAATCGAAAAATCCTGCAGGGCCCCAATTCTCCTTCTTTGTCTGAGACAGCGGTGGAGGATCTGTGTCACGGAAGAGCCTCGAGTATCTCTCTCTCTCCCTCACACACACACACACACACACACACCCTCCCTCTCTTTCTTTCTAACAGGGCAGCGGAGTGGAAAAGCAGGGTGACTGTTCTCCAACTGTACATCCCGGGTTCGTGCCGCCATATCGCTACGGATCTGCTGATAAGCCGTTCGATAAGAAAAAAATATCACAATATTTGTGGACTGATGCAACACCCCCCCCCAACTCAAAAAA
>OMLF01038066.1:14013-25397 GCA_900302615.1 Holocentrus rufus | reverse complement strand
CAGAGCAGCTTCAGTGAGGTAATGCAGCCATACATCTGTTTACTCTCTTAAAGCAACATTAGTGATTGGCGAGATAGTGGTGGTGGAGGAGGGGGGTGGAAGCTGGGTCGCTGATAGGGAAGACTGTGTGGGTGGGGGTTTAGGTTAATGCTGTCACTGACAAGCCTGTGACAGCCAGAGGGAAACGAGACGAAAGGGAGGCAGTTGGCTTCCACATATAGTGATGGTATGCGCACCTATATCTCAGCTCCATCGGATCAATTACACTGATCAAAGCCTGCTCTTCTGGGAGATTCGGTCGTTCTGTCATCACTCCCCTGCGCCTGGCAACCATGACTATTAAGAAGATATGTCGTAAGTATATGTGGAGATTGTGTGTGTTTGCTGCTTTTTTGATGGCACCCTGCATGCATCATCACCGGGCGATGATGCATGCTTGGCACGTTTTCAGCCAACATGACGGTTTGCAACAGTGTTAATCTCAATGAGCCTGATGTTTATCTAATAGCCGCTGCTTTGAAAGTCACTGTGGGAAACTTCCTGTCTGGCTGTTGTGTTTGGCCCACAAGGGCATGTAAACAGCAACACCGCAGCCACACTACCAGTGGAGATTACGGTCTTGTCTTTGCACTGAGTCCGGCTGGCTTTGAAGTCTCCCTGCCTTCACGCTTGTGCTTGCACTCTCATCACTAACATGTGTCTCCAAAGCTCTCTGAAAGACTGGGCTTCCCTTCAAAGGGATCGCCTCCACAGCCTACCTGGCAGAGTAGTAATACCTGTGTCATGTTACTACCAAATCCAGGATTTACTGTAAGGCTTCCGGGCCAAACGGTCTGAACCCGCTGACTTGCATCACTGTGTTTTATTAGGGATTCTAAGCTGTAATATGATGTAAGAGGCATGTCTATGGCCGGTCATGCAAATCCCAGCTGTGGCTCTGACTTTCTGTCCTGCCCGGGGAGACTGCCTGAGACAGCGGGATTTCATGGCTTTTTTGTCCCTGTAAACTGTGTTTTTGTGGATTATCTTTCAGGCACTGGATGAGAAAGAGGACACAAAATCAAAGAGCCAAATTCGAATACGTTCTCCTTCAACTCCTACTGTTGTGATCTTCAAGACAAATACATGATGCATGGCCGAGCTTTGGTCACACCCACAGAACTTTATTTTATAGTTGAGATCCCAAGGTTTTCAAAGAATTACAGGGAAATGTGTACAAAATGATGCACTAGACATCTAGATATTTTCTATATGATGTAATGGTGCAGCCATAAAACAATGGCATCTTGGGTTTGAATATGTCACTCAATATAATACAGAATATATATGTGATACTACTGTACAATATGGAAAAAAATTCTTCTAACTTTTAAGCTACTTAAGGGGAAATTTAAGGGAAGATCCGAGTTGAGAAGGTTAACAGAGCCCCCAAGACCCCCCAGCATGAGCTGTTTGCCAGAGGTCAGCCATGTTTTATCTTCAGGCACCTCTGACATTTCCTGGAGAAAGAAAATAATCCCTTAGTTGGGGATGGAAGATAGATTTGCAGAATGGCTTCAGGTCCTTGAGTGTGTCCTTGCAGCTTATACTGCAGCTGAAATCTCCTCCGCTCTCCTCACTGGACACATGCTGTTGCTTCATTACATCAGGGCCTCCATCTGACTAGCAAAAGGTTTAACATCCAGCTTTCACTGCCAGAGGAGTGGCTCAGCACTCTTATTCCCATCCTGCTATTCTCTATGTAATGCCTGGCATGGGGGGTTTTCAGAGCAGCAGGTTTTTCTTATTATTTCAAGTCATGAGAGCTTAAAATTGGAAAGTTTGTGACCTTTCGTCTTCATTTTCTCAACATACCAGCGCTCTCGGGTTAAAACCTCCCAATCCAAGCTGTCGGCTTTACAAAACAGCCTTGTTGTTCGCTTGACCGCAATGCATTTTTGAGTCCACACAGTTGGTTTTGGAGGGGGTCGGAGACATTTCTTAAAACTTAACCATGTGATCCTTTAATTGAGGTTAAGACATGAAAATTGAGACATGAGAACAACGGTTCTCACTTTGTTGTTCATTTTTTCGAGCGTAAAGCCAGCTGCCTATCCCTCCATCTCCCGCTCCTTTGTCTGCTCTATAACGAAAGTACATGACCTTCCCTGGTGTTAGCAAACATTGTTCAAATCAAGAATGACATCAAGATTAAAAAACAGGATTTGTGAGGACTGCAACAAAGATCCCCCTTCCTCCCTCCTCTCTCCAGTTTACTCTGGATTCCTTCTCTGCAATTGAAACTTGGCAAGAGATTCTCCAACTCCAAAATTTACAATTTCTGATCATGCCGGCAGTCCATCTCTCTGCCTGGTGAGAAACTGTTTCGGGAACTTTAAACCAGAGAGGGGGGAGAGGTGGATATCAGATGCCATGGACAGAGTAGAGGTGAAAAAGTGAACAGGTATTTTGCTTCTCCATGTCTGCTGGTGGCTGTGACTGACTGCGTCCTTACTGCTATAGGAAATTTCATCTGCTCATCTGATGGATTATAATCACGTCTGATTGCAATTGTCTCACTAAGTCAGACTGTTAGTAAATGTGACATTCATACTTGTGACCAGGACTTGGCATGGCTGCGCTGCTCTCCAGATGTGTTTATATATGATTAATATTTACAGACGGAGGGTAGAGCAGTGATGAGGAGTGTTTCTACTCACTGCTCATATTTACTATTTGACTCTCTTGATTTGCTAGGTGATAATTTCACTGGAGGCAGATTTGATTGCTTATATAACAGTCCCACTTCGATGCACAGCAGGTGTTGGAGCCACTCTAAATTATTTAAAAGTGCCAAATTAACTCTGAAGATTACATACACACTGGAATAATGTTGATTTTTTTCAGTCATTTTTAAACTAACACTTAAGATTTTGCTGCACTGCAAGAAATCTTCTTTTGGGGTTAAAATATTGTTTTTCTTCTAGCAAGTAAAAAAAAAAAATCTGTCAGTGGGATGAGATAATCCCATGTGTTTCCAATGCTAATTAACTTGTTCCCAGACTTTTCTTGAATCAAGTGTCATTTTCTTGCTATTTGTGGTCTGCTCTGACTTATTCTGCCTTGCTTCAACATATTTATATTAACATCCGGAAGAATCCCTGAAACAAGAGAAACTGCATTGGAAACAGTTTTCCTTTGTTTTCGGAAAATCAAAGTTTTAACTCTGAAAATGACTAAATGACTTGTTACAATGATTTTCTGCGGTGTGTTTGATCATCTTACTTGTGTTACACTCTCACCTCCTCCTCCCCATCCTGTCTGATTTGTTATGCTGATGTCGAGCTACATTTGGACAGAAGCCACGCTTAAACCTTATCATTCCCAGATGACCAAATATCATAACTCCTCTGATCCTAATTCTTTCTCTTTTGTTCCTGTATGGACATAACCAATATGGTTTCTGCAAACAGGCCTTGCTGCATTGTCTCTTCATTTCCAGGGCAATAACCCTCAGACCTGTCAATCACACAAAGTTAAACAGCCTGAAGTCAATTCCGGTGGCTCCTTGCTGACTTATGATGACTTATATTTACTGTATCTCTCTCTCTATCTGCTTCTGCATCAGGGCAGCCCCTGGCCAAACTAGGGCCCTAAGTGGAATTTAGTTTTGTTTTGAAATCTGTAATGCTTGCTTGCTACTTTTGATGTCTTCTGGTTGCCTTCTCTTCGCTTGTACATAACATGTTGCGTGCATGCTGCGTCTCTGACCAATGACAGGTCAGATGATGATTGGCAATCATTGCTGAAATCCATGCAGGGTCAGATGACAGGTCTCTCTTCTCCCCTTGAATTTACTTACTTGGTGCCATACGCGCACACATCACGTTCACACATATTGTGCGGCCGTACACGCGAACGTGAGGCCCCAGGCACAGTGCGTGTTCTAGGGAGAGGCCACCCTGTTCTCCATATTCTGTTGTGTTTAGACTCTTGCTCTTCCTACAGATTTCTGTTTAGATGGCATCCAGATGGCCTCTTAGTTGTCTTCTGATGTTTAGTTCCTTTAGTTGTGCTTCTTTGCCTACCTAAGAAAATTTAGCTAAATACTCAGTAGAAGGGTCACTGCTGGAAGCCGTGGCATCAAGTGAAAGGATATTCCTCTTGCCCGAGTGGTAGATGCCCCTGGTTGTCCCTAATCCCTGCTAAGAATAGTCTGCCAGCCAGAGATGAAAACAGTGTGATTCCTCAGCAGCCGCAGGAAAAGACAGATCAGTTCAGGAGCCAGAGGTGTCCCATTAACCCAAAGGGGTGGTGCAGGACAGCATGTGTTGAGTGATGTGGAGGCTGCTCTGCATCTTAGCCGTCTCTCTCTCTGTCACCACAGGCAGGATGACAAACCAGCCGACAGCCAACCAGTCCAAGAAAAACAAGGACAAAGAGAAAGAGGAAACCCAGCAAGATGAGAACACAGAAGTAGGATACAAGGATGCCGGACACTGCAGCCGAAACACCCACAACCTGCTGCTCGCACTCACCGTCTTGGGTACGCATGGACCGGGACACTCATAAGCAGTTGCCAATATAATGCAGAGGAAGACCTGCTCACCCACTTGATTATGAATACTTGCAAGATGACATGAGTTCTGGCTTCCAGCAAATTCATGAAATACTCCTGATGGCTTATTTAAAAAAATAGGACAAGATCCTAATTACGCCATCAGTTTATTAATGCCAAACATCCATTTTTAACTTGGGGAATTAAGGTTCCCTCTGAGAATGAGTCATTTAGGGCCTTTTAGTCTGTTCCCAAAACACACACGCATACACACGCACACAAAAAAGCCCCACAAAGTTGTGAGAGGTGCTATTTTTGTCTGTCATTTGTCAACCAGTAGAGTAATGGACCAAAGCTAGACTTAAAGCCTGTTTACATTACAGTAGACATTGCTCATTAGTCAGAGGTCTCTTCCACGTCAGACGTAAAACAACACATTTTTGTGAAGAGAAATGAGCTCATGAGTCCACCAGTAAACTAAAAGTAGGCCAGAAAGAGTTTTTGAGGGCACCAATATTGTTATATTTAGACTGAATTTGCTGATAGCCAGCGTCTTTGCAATTTGACCATTTTGACCGAATATTGTTTCTCAGAGAAATTCATTCCTGTCGGGATGGAAAAGCCTATTCAGACAGCACGTCGACTTTCATGGGACACTGAAAGTTTTTATTAAAGCCCAGACTAATGAGATTCTTTTAGGATTAGTAGCTTTTGTGACTCAGCCGACCTACTCAGTGGTGGGGCAAAAAAAATCTGGAATACATTTGGCCTTTAAACGAAAAATTAATTCACAAAACACCCACGTTAATTAAATGGATACGTGAAATATGCACAGAAAATCAAATTTGTGGTTTTATGTAGCAGGGGGCAGGAAGGAATTCAAATGATCTTTTCCCATGAAACACGCAGAATCTGGAACACATTTCCTCTCCTCTCTCCTCTCCTGTCATCTCCTCTCCTCAGGTGTTGTTATGGGTGCCGTGTTCGGGATGGTGCTGCGGTACATGCAGGTGACCGAGAGCAGCACCATCACCATGGTTTCCTTCCCTGGAGACATCCTGATGAGGATGCTGAAGATGCTCATCCTGCCTCTCATCATCTCCAGCCTCATCACAGGTGCAACAGTGCACATTCATGCAGACACACACACACACACATGAATTATATTATATATATTAGACCAATATACAAATATTGAAATGCTCAGGTCGAATATGTGCAAATATTTTTTTTTTTTTTGTAAGGGTTACCTCATTACCTCAGCCTTGGTAACTCTATTTGAAACTTGGCTATCAGAGAGAAAGGAAATATTTGGAAACATAAAAGGTGATGACAGGCAGCAAATGTTCCAGGCCAGATTCAAAGCCATAATATTGGATTCACATGGTTTGCGCCTAATTTGAGAATTTTATTGCGCAAAAAATCGAAAACTGACATTTGTTTTTTACACCAGCATTTTATTCCAGTCAGGATGGAAAAGCCTCTTAGATGATGAGACAGTAAAACCTTCCAGTGAAACCGACACTCATGAAATTGTTGGGTGGGATGGCAGCTCTTTAAGGCAGGATGAGAAATATTTCACTTAAAATTTTACCAAATGACATCTCTGAAGCTGTAAAATCCAATCTTACCTTATACAATCAAAATTTCACTTGCTCAGATTGTGCTGCTGTCTGTTTCAGGCCTGGCTGGTCTAGATGCCCGCTCCAGTGGCAGGATGGGCAGCAGGGCCATGTTGTACTACATGTCCACCACCGTGATCGCTGCCATCCTCGGGGTCATCCTGGTCTTGGGGATCCACCCCGGGAACCCCAAGCTGAGGGGTCGCAGCTCAGTCAATGCAGCGCCTAGGAACCAGGAGGTCAGCAGTCTGGACGCCTTCCTCGACCTGATCAGAAACCTCTTCCCTGAAAACCTGGTCCAGGCCTGCTTCCAACAGGTATACTGGTGTTCATCTTCAATAGCCCATATCAGTCAAATCCTCCATGAAATTTGCTGGAAAGCCCTTTGTGTTCAATTGAGGACCTAGGTGAAGTCTGGCTAGTCTGTCCTCATGGTGTTACTACAGTGTGGAACAGATGGTGTGTTGATGAATATTATTTTTTTCCAGAAAATATATATTTATCCTCTGAACTCTGTACTCAGCTAGTTCTTGTCCAAGTGTAAAGAAGGATGAAAGTATTTTTTGCCTCCGTGCATCGTGGCTACAAAAATAGCAAATTGTATTTAGTGTGCTGCCACTTCATTGGACGTCCTGAATGTGCATCCTTACAATTTACAATTTTCCAATTAAATGATAAGTTATAAACTCAAAGGTAAAATGTATAGAAATCATGTTGCAATAGAGATTGCAACATGATTGAGATGGTGAACATTTTTTATGTCAGTATTGTCTCTAAATACAAAATAAATCAAGATAGACTTAGAGCAGAGCGAATGAGAAGCAAAACCTTTACTTTGTATTTGACTTTGAAGATGATTCATGCAAATTGCCAAGGCTTGATTTAAGTGAGGACTGTTTAGAATGTATCAGAGAATCTATCAATTTGGTGCTTATTTCACATTTTCTGTCTGATGTGTCAAATTGACCCTCAGTAATCTTGCACAGTGCACCTTTAAATCTCCCATACATCAAACGTGCATGTCCAGTGCATGCACTCTACTTTGGTCCTTTAGTCCTTCACTCACTTGTCAGTCATTATCGGTCGGTTGGCTATTGGTGGACAGGACAGGGCGGCTCTCTGCACGGTTCACAGAGTAACACTGACAGACTTGGCTACTGTTTATCCCGGCTGATCATTTTCAAACGATAATCCAAGCCTCAATCATGCTGCAGCAGTTGCCTTCTTTTGTCCAAATCCTGTTTTTTTTCCCCCCACATCTTCTTTCTCTCATGCGTGTGTGCCTGAATGATTAGAAATAGTCGTCTGTGTTAGACTGGGTGAGGGTCAGCCCTTCTGCTACCACTAATCTCTTTACATCTGCGTTGCTGCATCCTTATTTGCCACAGTAAGGCATCTGCTCGTGAGGAGCACTGCTGAGCCCGAGCGAAGAGGTTCCTGCTCTCTCGCCTCTCCCCTGGTGTTTTATCTCCCCGCCTGTCTCTCTTTCTTCTTTTCTGTCTCTGTTCTGTCTGTGCATCTCTGTTTTACTGCTGCTTGTGTTTCTACTCATCAGGGATTCATTGAAGTCATAAAAGTCGTAATTGTTTTTGCAGAAACCAATCGTCCTTCCCCTTTCAACTTTGACTCTGTTCTCTTTTTGCCTCTCCCTTTCTCGGCTGCGTGGGAGACTCTCTTTCTGTCTATTTGGCATCATCTTTAAAAACAAATTCGAGTCGAAATCCCCTCATGCCTTCGTGCAAAGCTTTTAGTTGTCCACATAAAGTATAAGTTACATTCAAAAGCTCAACCATCTCAGTTCTGTGAAGCACCAAAGTCCAAACCACTGATCCACCTGAATGCTCTGTCCTCCCTTCAGGTGCAGACGGTGCTGAAGAAGGTGCCGGTGACACTAGCAAACCAAACAGAGCCCATCTTGGTCGGCAAGAAGAAACTGGAATACAAATGGGGCATGAACGTCCTCGGTGAGTTGACAAACACCAACCAGTTTTCCCAGTCGAAACGGTGAGAGACGTTAGCTTGTCCTGCAATCTTCTGAACGGGTTTCATTTTAATGTCCCTGATGTTTGCTGCTTTGGGAGGGAAACAGTTTCACTCCACTGCATCTTGCATGTCGCCGTTGATGACGCAATGTGCTTTCTGTTTGTGTCTTCCTTAAGGCTTGATTGGCTTCTTCATCACCTTTGGCATATGCATGGGGAAGATGGGGGAGAGGGGGAAGGTCATGTGTGAATTCTTCAACATCCTCAATGAGATCATCATGACGATGGTTTCCATGATCATGTGGTCAGTGTCTTCTTGTTGTTTTTTTAATGTTTTTGTCTGCTTGTGTTTAGTGTATGTAGCTGTGCATGTTTTTGCATGTGGGTTTGTACGTGTTTTTCGAGCGTGCATGTGTCCCTGCTCTTCCTCGTATGGGCCAACGGCTGCATTGCTTTGACATTCTGAAGATGCCACACACAGAGGGCACTGGCAGCGAGGGATAAAGGGACGACTGTGAGCAAATTGTGAGAACAAGCAACGGGGACAGACAGCGCAAAGTGAAAACGAGAGAAAGGAAGGGGAGGAAGAGAGAGGCTGAAAGTGAAGGACAGGGGCAGATGGAGAGAAGGGAGTGAGAGAGAGAGAAAGGAGAGAGAGAGAGAGAGAGAGAGAGAGAGGTGGAGAGAGGGATTCCCCAGGCCATGCTGGACTCTGTGGTATGTTGGGGAGTAGCGGGAGCTGGGGGCCGGAACAGAGTTGTGGGCTCCCAGGGGAGCCAGGGTGGAAGATCTCCAAAATGTAATGGATCCTTCGACAGCAGAGGAGCCACTTGGCAGCAGAGCAGAAGGCAGATGCGGGAGGGATGGCGGGATGTGGAAAGATGCGTGTGAGAGCATGCTCTTAGAGAGCCATGGACGCCTTGAGGCTTCGCAGGACACCAGCGAGTCACTCAGGAAGAAAGAGAGAGAGAGAGACTGCAGTGGCACGGAGAGGAGGGGAACGAGGGGAGGAGGTAGGCGGTTGGAAGAAAAACAGCAGGATGCTTGTCTTGCAGCTCTCCTAGGCCGCCTAGATGTGCAGCTGGACACCAAAGGAATTGTGTCCTTGTTCATATCACTCACACAGTATAAACAAATTACTCATGGGCCTATGGGGCTCGCCAAACACTGAGCCCACTGTATACAAAAACACATATCATACGAGGAACGCATCCATCAAACCATATACACGGCAGGCTTCACCAAACAACTGTCACTAAATGCCATTGCCACAGTTCAGCGTGCAGCTGACCTGGGATAGCAAGCTGCTGCTGTGATGGGACCTGGTCTGAGTCGGGCCGGGACGGTCTTAAAGGGGAACGTCACTTTCATTCATATGTGTCAGACCCTCTGTTCAGTCCAACGGCACTCATGAACACGAACAACTGCGCAGCCGAGCTAGAAACCTGAGATCCAAGAATCTGTCGTGTCCTCCGGTACAGAAATGCTTCACTGACAGTAAATCAAGATTGATGTGTTGTACTCACAGAATGTTTGCCTGATCTTTCACGTTAACGTCGACTTAAAATCATTCAAACGACATCATTTTAGTAACATTAGTATTCCAATGAGGAATGTTTCCATATGCCAGGTACTGCTGCGGTCACAATGCTCATAAATAGTTAATGATAATAATTACCTAATGGAGGAACTCTCATCTCTGGATCACAACCAAAATATAATCAGCTGTTTCTTGGCTCATGGCCAATCTGTTCAATAACTTTCATGGAAATCCATTCATTGTTTTGGTGATTTCCTGCTGACAGCCAGACAAGCAGACAGAAGCAAAAACACAAACTTTATTGGTTTGATTTTTATTTATTTATTTATTCAACCTATATTTAACCTTAATTTAACCGTCCATATTCAGATAGAAATCTCTTTTACAAATGGGCCTTTGCAAAGAAAAGCAGATAGAAGAAATAAAAATTTAATGGTAAAATTCAGTGGCAGTTCATTCTAACCTTGCATATTCAGGTTTGTTGTGAAATATGAGACAGTTATTATTATTACATATATACATGATTTTACCAACCTCCATATAGTGATTCAAACTCAGTCACTTTTACTCAGCCTTGATAACCATCACTAATTGTTTTTGCTGTTTTTTTTCAGGTACTCTCCTGTTGGCATTGCCTCTCTGATTGCGGGGAAGATTGCAGCCATCGGGGACCTGGAGGTGGTGGCCAGGCAGCTGGGCATGTACATGGTGACTGTCATTGTGGGCCTGGTGATCCACGGTGGCATCATCCTTCCTGCCATATTCTTCATTACCACCAGGAAAAGCCCCATTACTTTCTACTCTGGGATCTTCCAGGCCTGGATCACTGCCTTAGGCACTGCCAGCAGGTAGGGCAGCCTGTAGGAAGTGTGTGTGTGTGTGTGAGTGTGTGTGCATGAATGAACTGTGTTGGGGCAAGTGTTAGCATGTGTGTGTCACATGTTTCTTTTACAACATCTTTTCCTTGCGCAGCTGCTGTAGTCACCATGATTGATCGGTATAGCTGGCTTCTCACTATTCAACTGTTTGTGTTGAAAAGGCGACGGCAAAACGCTATATTCTGTTTTTGTGCGACTGAACTGGCAAATCAGGGCAGCAAAGTCAAATGTGCGTGAATATGGGTTATCATAGACTAGTCGGTGTCAGACAGATCCTGTGTTGTAAATGTCTAAGCCTCCAGATTAGTCGTCACCAGCCAAACTGGCCCTGGTGTATCCTGCCTGCCTTGGCTTGGCTCGGCCTGCCTGGGATTCTGCATCGCTGCTGAAACCAACTGTCACTTTGGCACATTACTGAGGCTTTAGTGAATATGGGTAATCCTATCAACTTTTTCTCTAATTATATTATGACCCAAGCTTAGCAGGGCCAGGAATCAAATTCCTTTAATTCACATATTGGAGGATTGCAACAGTGGCCTACACCAGCTGTTAGGAGGATGCTCTCACTCGACTCAAATTTCTCTTAGTCTTTGTTTTTCTCTTACTTTTTTATGCTGCTACCCCAAAACCTCATGCCCTACTCACCTCTGCTTTTTCTCCATCTTTTCTTACTCCATGTTTTTATTGTGGCCTTTCACAGCCTGTCTACCTATCTGGTCCGGGATCTTAGTGACAGTGGCTAGTTTATTAGTCCAGCCCACATTACCACCCTGCCAGAGATGTAAATGCCATTCACCATATTCACATGGTGGCCATTATGCTTGT
>OMLF01038066.1:0-13993 GCA_900302615.1 Holocentrus rufus | reverse complement strand
CTTTTACATAACACTCAGGGTGGGAAGCTCAAGTTCTTCAATCAGGGCAGTCATAATGGCAAGTTCCAGGTTGCACTTTTTACAAATGTTGGGAGTGAACAATATTTTCACCAATTCCTCACTGAATGAAAACCAGGAAAACAATTGAGAGTGAAAACTGGGAGGGACAATGGGCCATATTTAAAGGGGAAACAGCATCACATTAGCTACTCTTGGCTAATTTTACACAGCAGCATTCAACCACATCATAGCTGCTACATGACAGGGTTAATTAAATATGGTACGACAGGCAGTTAGAATTTACAATTTACATATGAAACATCAACAAACATCTTGGCCAAATTTTTTTTTGTTCAGTAAAGACTAGAAGTAAAATCCACTGCAACACTGTGCAACGTTAGCCTATAGCTAAAAGTTAACATTACATTCACTGAATTTTACTCCCAGTCTTTGGTCCTGATGTTTGATGAAATTTCAAATTAAAACAAGTAAAGGCCAAATTTTCTGAAGAAAATGTAAAAACATTTTAAAGTTTGAACGGTGACAATAGCTGAAACAGTGTGGAACTAGAGGGCAAAGTTTTTGAAGTTGAAGAAGCAGAATAATAGAAGCAAAGAAAAGAATATTGTGTGCTACTTGGATAAAAGAACATGTAAGTACAGTGTGCTGCTTCGCTGAAGCTGAAGCAAGCACACAATTATGGCTGTTTTATTGTAACTGTTTTGTAACTGTTTACAGAGCAATATGGCCTGATTTACTTCCTGTAAGGAGCTTCCCACTCTGAGTGTGATGTAAAACCATAAGCTGTGTGATCAAATGTCAAACTTTTCACCGTCTGTAATTGAGTAGCTGGCTTTAATATACTTTAATTTTAGTCATCAAAGACTTTCCTCCACAGTGACAATAGTTTATGCACTCAACATTTTGTTTAAACAAACACAAACAGCACATTTTAACATGTATTCTACCACTTACAGTTGACATCACTCATTCACATGTGCCAAAGTAATTGGGCATGTCTGAAAGTGTTAATGGTACAATTTGTGTTAAAATGCGCTTTTTAAACAAAACTTCGGAAATGGAGAACTGTCACTGTCACTTGAATATCACCATTAATTCAATTGGAATATTAAAGCCAGTCACTGAAGTACATGCAGTGACTGAACCAAAGCCACTGTCCACCAATTTTATCTCCTTAAACACACTCGTCTCCTGTTCTTCCTGCTTTCGTCTCTCCCTCTGTCAGTGCAGGGACGTTACCGGTCACGTTCCGCTGCCTGGAGGAGAATCTGAAGATCGACAAGCGCGTCACTCGGTTCGTGCTGCCCATAGGTGCCACCATTAATATGGACGGCACAGCCCTGTACGAGGCCGTGGCGGCCATCTTTATTGCCCAGATGAACGACATTTCCCTGGATGCAGGACAGATTGTCACTGTCAGGTAAAACATACTACATACTTTCCATTAAAGAATCCATGTTTATATATCTTCAGTTTTTCAATTTAATTTCAATTTACTGTCCAAACACATTGGTTGGCAATCTTTTGGTGGACTTATCCGCCTTTACAGCACTGCTCAATAGAAGCTATTGTGCTCATGTCCCTGATTGGAACCAGTTTATTTGGATGAGACGCTGCATGTTGTGGCTGCGGGTTACAGATGATTTTCAGCACTCTGAAGATCGCTTGCTGTATGCATTTCATTACTGAATGTTTATTATGAAATTCCACAATATAATATAATCAGAAGTTTGAATGTTGCATAATCTTTGGCAGCATTGTTATAAAATGAGACACATGTGTGGCATAAATCTCTAAAATCTATTAATCCTTTCTCTTACAATTGCATGGTAATTAGTGTCTTTAATTAATCTAACCTAATCTTTAGTGCTGTAGTGTGGTGACATGTAAAAATAGTTTTGGCTAAATGAATAGCATGAACTAATAATCCCTGTGGATGCAGACATGGCAAAAGAGTCGACATTTTTCTCTGTTGCCAACACAGATTTAAATGAGATCAGAAAAAGGAAACATTGATTTTGTTTCGCTGGACACTGCTGTATTGCAACATAACCTGTCCTCGTAAGCCCTCTTTCCTCCTCTGATGGTCTGCTCTCTCCTCACCAGCATGACTGCCACCTTGGCCAGTGTTGGAGCGGCCAGTATTCCCAGTGCTGGACTGGTGACCATGCTGCTGATACTGACAGCCGTGGGTCTTCCCACTCAGGACATCAGCCTGCTCATCGCTGTCGACTGGCTGCTGTGAGTCGGGTGTCTGAGGAGTAACTCTGCTCCAGGGTGTTAGTTTCCATGGTTTGCCTGCTGTTAGCCAGCTTCTTGGCAGACCAACTTCTCACAGTTTGCAGTTTAGAGGCCTGAATATAGTTGTTGTTGTTTTTTTAAGGTTATTTTTTTGGCATTTTATTAGAGACTTTCTTTTGCAGTAGCAATAGTCACCGTTCCCAGTTTAACACAAAAAGTAGCGTTACCCACTTTCAGACTCCACATTTGCACCAAATTTCTTTCAGATGGTAACACATCGAACAATTTTTTTTCCCATTGCCAGAGCACCAAGGACTCTCTTTTGATGTGTTTTAAGGAAAAAGCTCCCAAAATATTGTCCAATATTTGGTCCACAAAGATCTTATTTGCCGTCATTGACATTGCTAGCAGTAGAGACTGAAGGATCTGGCACGTGTGAATGAGCAATGTGGATTCTGAAAGTTTTTGTGTTAAATTGCTTTTTTTTTAACAAAACTTTGAGGTTGGGAACTATTGCCACTGTGACGAAAAGTAATTCATGACTCCATTCATGACTTGGTGAGTAACTATAACTATATTGCAGATGGCATTTGACATTTTCCCTAACAACAGGCTAACCACAGAATCAAATGCCGTGGAGCAGAGCTGGAGAACAAGATGTATGAATGGTGCATAGCAGGGTACTGAGGACCAGTGAGTAATGAATGGCTGCTCTGAGCTTCTTGTTATGTCAGTGGTGAAATCTGCTTCTGCTCAAGTGGCTTTTCAATAGTAACATGTGAGGGAGGGCGTTCACATAGTGGTATTATTCATCCATTTCACACACTGACTCTGATACTGTTTGTGCACCCAGTGACAGAATGCGTACCTCCATCAACGTGGTGGGCGACTCGTTCGGTGCCGGTATCGTGGACCACTTGTCAAAGGCCGAGCTCGCCGAGCTTGACGCAGCAGAAATGGAAATGCTCCCGCCAGAGGGGGAGCTAGATTTCATTCCTCCACCCCCTATCCTCACAGAAATGGACCTAGTCGACCCTTTCAGGCCCCCCGAACTGCCACCTCGCTCCCCTCGCCCGCCCAAACAAAACCACCACGGCCCCGTCCTCTCCCAGTCCCACTCCATCACCTACTCGCCAGCCCGCTCCATCCGCTCTCCATCGCCGCGCTCCATCCGCTCTCCGTCCCCACGCTCCGTTTGCTCCCATTCCCCCCGGCCTTTCCGCACCCACTCACCACGCCTCCTCCGCAGGACGGAGCCGGGCTACAGCGCTCTGCCCAGCCACGAAAACCAGGTATCAACCTCCTCTGGTTCAAATGCTACAGTTTATATGATCCTTGTTGAGAGAAGGCTTCTTTAAATTTGTTTTGACATAATGTACAAAGTTTTTTGAAGACTGACCCTTTGGTTAGCTAACCTAGGTGATAATTATCTATGTGATATTAGGAAATTGTACCCTCTTGTGCTAAACGCTAACACTTCAGGATACACTATTGCACACTGATTTTGGCACCTTGCATTATCTTCCAAGTGAGAAAGTGGCTAAATCAGACAGTCAATTGGCAAATCTCTCAAAAACCTTGTGTAAACCTTTAAAATGTATAGTTTGTGAGATTTTGCTTGTCAGTTAACACTTGGAGCTCACTCTGATCCCATTTAACTCTCTTTGCATACCCAGGTTCCCACACTTCCCCGCTCCTACAGAGAGAGAGACAGGGAAAAGGAGCGACTGAGACGAGAGAGTGAAACGGAAGAGGAGGAGGAGAGAGAGAGGGTTTTGGGCGAAATGAGTGACGGAGAAGAGAGTGATGACACTGCGTACGATCGGAGGCATGCCATCCCAATGGGTGACCTGCCATGACTGGACTTTACCAAGTAAAAGCTCCTCCATAGATTTGCTTCTGTTTTACAACAGCTTTCCCAACTTAAGTGTGCTGCTCCACTGTGAAGCACAGTGGCAATTCCAGTAAACATCCACAATGGATTACTGGCTCATTACATGGCTACTTCTTGTATGTATTCTCATTTTGACTCACTGATATCAGTTGAGAAGTCTTGTTTGATTTGAGTAATCAAAAAGCTTTGAGCATTATGGTCATAGATATAATGTTGCATAGC
The DNA here is from genome assembly GCA_900302615.1 of Holocentrus rufus. Lineage (NCBI taxonomy): Eukaryota > Metazoa > Chordata > Actinopteri > Holocentriformes > Holocentridae > Holocentrus > Holocentrus rufus. The sequence continues at coordinate 9,615 of OMLF01038066.1, read as the reverse complement.
CAACACCCTTTTATCAGTCCTAACAAAGGCCCTTAACACCAGACCTGAGACTTTTGCGCAATGGTTTGCTGCAGAAGTGACCTTTATGGAGCGTTGTTTCCCCAGTTTACCACACGTTCCTTATAGCTCCACCACTGTCTTGATCATAACATTTCATGACCAAATGTAAAAAGCTCCTCCAGGCCTAAACCTCCTGTCATTTGCCTGGTGGTGGAAAAAATACTCAAATGCTTGAGTATAAAGAGCTAAATTAAATAAAAGTAAAACTATGGGAGCACCAGAAGAAGAAAAATGTATTTAATTAATTAATTGATGCATTAGTATTAAATTATTGATGCATTAACCTGTAAGACGTATTTTTATGTTTTAGGTGGTCTACATAGTGTGAGGTGGAACTACTCCATATACTGCTGGGTAGATATAAGCTCATATGTTTTGCATGTAAAACCCTAGTCTGCATAATAACTTGTAACTACAATCATCAGATAAATGTAGTGGTGTAAAAGGTACAATATTGCTAGCATCTCAGATTGTACTAAGTACAGTGCTTGAGTAAATTTACTTTTTTACTGTCTACCTCTGCATTTGCCTGATACTTTGATTGTGAGTCTGCTCATGAGGACGATGGCATGTTGGTGTTGAGGCCACCATGTCCGTGTTATTTGAATATAAGCCATGCAACGCACAACCATGAACCATTAGTCGTTTATCCTCCCTCACTCGCTAGAATAGTGCCAGTCATTTCTCCTCGTACTCTCCTGGAGGGAAGTGGAAATAAAAACTCGAATGACCTCAAGAACACAAACTGTATTATTTTTATCATTATTTTTATACTGTTATCTGCCCTCTTTCATCTCAGCATTTTCATCCTCCATACTCCACTTGCGCATCACCTCATTTTTTCCCAACCACAGTCATGATGCTAGTGATGTCCATATTGTTAGAACTGCAATTTGTCTATGGTTTGTATTATTTATTGATTGGTTTTTTTTCTTTTTGTGATCTGGTGTCTGAAATGATTGGTTTGATTAATGATTATTAGGTGTCTTTGCTCAAATGCACAGCATTCTGTTTTAATTTTGTTGTATGTTTTAATTTGCTAGTTATTTAACTTTTTCTCACGTTTATTATTTGAGCACTTAATTGTTTAAAATAACATCATCAGTCAGTCTCCTTTGTCCTACTGAACTGCCTTTCATTTCAAACTGAAGATCATCGACTGCCTCCCTACATCCTTAAGTCTTAATTCAAAATTACAGGTCTAGGTTGTGTGGATATTGTATGTAATAAAATCTTAGAGATTTATTTAAAATGATGGCCATTCTTTGGTGTTTTCTCTGCTGCTTAAGTAACTCACAAACTGTTGAGGATTTGTACTCAAAAGGGGGACACACGTCAGTGTGTGGTGACTGAAGATGAAAGAAAAATCCTGTGGACAAAGATATTACTGGATGTTGGAGTTGCAACAGACACACTGCAGAGATTACACACACCAAAACACACATTGCACTCAAGGCCACATTTAGACACTGATGAGACAAAGACACACAGAGAAACCAACACACTTAATCCTCTCAAAGTTAGAGATGGACAAGGCTGGAGAGAGTGAGTGATGGGAGAGGAATAGGAGGGCAGCAGATGGCCAGAAAGACGTCAATCCTTCTCATTCTTCTCAGACAGCATAAGGGCACTGTGGGTAATTGCAAGCAGGACTGACGTTTGTGCTGCGACCGTGCACGTCAGAGAGGGAGACAGAGAGACAAAGAAACAAGGAAACAGGGAAATGCCCTGGGCCTCATCGTATACATCTTAATAGAAATATGAAATTTGTCCACATATTGAAAAAAAGTTACAGCTGACGGTCTCGGTAAAATGAAGCTCTAATCTGGCCCCTAACATGACAGAGAGATATTACACCATCTGAGCGTAGAGAGGGGGGTCAGGAATTTAATCACTGGAACCAGCATCGTGTGTGTGTGGTTTGTGTGTGTGTGTGTGTGTGTGTGTGTGGGATGTCTCATCTGCTCCAAAACCCTGTCAGTGAGGCTGTTATCTCTGTCAGACAATGAGCGTTCCAGACCAAAGTGTGGTTAATTTATTTAATTGTCTGAAATTACAATCCTTGCAAGGTAATTGCAGTTCACTGAGGACTTACGTTACTAAATAAGTCATAGGTCAAGACGAAATGACTTTGGATGGTCAAGGACTTTACTGGCCAATTTTCAAGTTTTCCTCTCTAGTCCAAATAACTGCAAAAGACTGCAGTCTTTTTAGTTTTGTAATTCATGTTCCAAGAATTTTGCTTTAAACAACACAAGAAGTTAGTTTTGTGAGTGATGCAGACACAACTAAAACACCACTTTACACCTTGAATCACAAATCAAACTAAATTTGCTGAAGTTTCAACAAATGTTGTGTCTTGTCTTTAAACTTCAAAATAAGATTTACATTAAGTTGTATACTTTTTAGTGGTGTAAAGTGACAATTCGTTTTTGATATTAGCATAAATTTCAAGCCTGCCCACACTAATAATATAATTGATTCTATCACTTAAGTGAAACTCAGTGAGAGGTTTAAGAGAGAAAAACAAAACTTCACTGACTATGTTTTTGGTAGAGCTTCCCAGGTTTTATTTCTCCTGAGGAACCCAAAATAAAGAAGCTTAGTAACTGAACATAAAATTTGCCATTGCAGCAATAGTAATGCATTAAATTGCATGGATATAATTTACATAATCTTATTGCTATTCTATAAGAGTTTGCTGTGCCACATTCGCTGTACAACATATCATCATATACTGAAAAACAGTGAAATATTGGTTTTGGCACATTGTTACATGTAGTTGTAAATTCAGCGGGATCCTAATTCCTCCACAATTGTAATGTTGACATAAAAGAAAAATAAACAACACAATAACATTACTTGTAATTATTATTATTACCCTCAAGGATCATTAAAGATTCCTTTCATATCATCTTGTCACGATAAATTACTTTTATGGATTGTTGATATATACAGTATAGGAGGATAAACCACTGAGCAACCCTTTTAAATTTTTCTTCTGTTCCCAGTCAACTAAACAAAGATTTGTGTTGAATACGACCGAATGCATGGGAATGAAAACTGTAAATCATAAGTGAACATGATCCTATCAAGAGGAAAGGCATGTTGCGTGTTGGCAGTTTGAGGTCTTCCAAGTCATAGTACTGTAAATCAAATCCACTGGCAGCAGGAATCAGACAGATGTTGCGGTTTGTGTGGTGATGGAGTTTGTAAAACGCGCTCTGACATCTAGAGGCAGGATCAGTCATCACATGGAGTACAGTTGTGTCAGGATCCTGACACATCTCCGTGATTTAGAGCATTTTTCAGAGCGTTTTGGACCATAAAACTATGTCTATCTGAGATCTGTCTGGTATGTATGTTTAACCCATCTGAAAATAAAACATGCCTGCTGATGTTTTTAGAAGGTTGTTTAGATTTGAGCAGCGTCACCTTCTCCCTGAGTCACTGCACTCAGGGCAAGTCATGTGGAAGGAATTCAGAAATCCCTGACAGGAGTGATAAAATACAATCTTTATTAAATAAAGTAGGACATATAGACATGGCTCCTTCTCAGTCTCACATCTCATCAGACCGTACACAGGTCACACGACACCCACACAGTCAAAACAACCCCTACCCCCTCACTGAAGCTCACATTCCACTTTTGTTCCACTACCGTTCCACCATTTACATTGCTCAATGTAAAACCAAACACAAGTCCAAAGCTTCAAGGCTGACTGAGGCACAATAGTTTTCAATACTGTGACTTTGATTCTTGCCTGGCACAGTAGCACTTCGACTGCTAGCGGTAGAGTTTAGTTTAGAAGTTAATAGTTCCCAGCAAGCGTTTGATTCCTGGCAGTGTTCAGGTATTAGCCAACATTAACCCAAATATGAGTTCCACAATGTGATATTATGGCAAGGTATACATTAAAGGTACAATGTGTAATATTTTACTTGTCAAATCATAACAAAACTGTGGAGGGTTGCAAGCTGCTGCTGATAAATAACTCTCAATCCACTTCTACTGTGATGACTGCTGAGATTTCAAGCTTTCGAAAGTTGGCCACCAACGGCTGGGACAGTGCTACTTAAGAGTCGGTGTTTTCCAGGCTAACACACACATGTAAAACTCAGACTTGTTCAGTCAGTTTGGAATAACATTACCATAGTGAACTAAAATAACCTTTGATCTGATTCTTCTTGTAGCTCATTAAAACATTTCTAACCTTATGTGTTTCACATTTCACAGCTTGTGTTGAGGTATAAAAAATATAGCCTCTACTTCAAAAGAAGTACCATTTAGCTTATAACTCCCGAACTCTTGGGTCTATTTACAGATGTAGATGGTGATAGCTACTAGATGATGCTTAAGCATCTTAAAATTACATAGTGTGTCTTATCTAGTCTATCTAATGATAAGCACATTTAGAAACACTGTAAAGATATTTACCCTAGATCCTGAGTTCATAAAACAATATAGATTAGTTAATGTCTACAGGCTCAACTTTGATTTACTACTGTATTTACATATCGTATCAGCATCTATTCAATGTTCAAATGTTTGTTGGAGAGTAGTAGTGGTGGTTGTAGCTGATTGAACTTCACACCAGTACAACATTACTTTAATGAGTAGGCGCCATAGTTTTGGCCTTGCCACTGGGAGAGAAATGTCAACTGCCGTAAGGTCTCTGACCCGGGATCAACTTTCTCCATGCACCTCTCCTGGCCATATCCATTACCCTGTGTAACACATAAACTGGCCCTGGACCAACTTGTGGGCATGAACTCTGTCTGCACCACCATGGCTGATGACCAATCTCTTTGTTTTCCGCATCAGCACGAGATTACAACACCACATTCCTGCCATAGCTTTCACAAGGGTGGGGCATCCACTCCAGTACACACTCACTGTACATTCATCTATGTACACAGTCATAATTAATGGCACTGCATTCCACTTCTTTCATATGAACATACAATAACTCACACAATCTGATAAATAATGGAGTGAGTGGATATCCAGCATGCAACACTTCAGTTGTCTGTAATCAGAATATAGTGACATACTGGTAACATTCAAATGCATCAGCAAAGAGAAGTTAGTATCAGTGCAAGTCAGCCTTTTGTAAATATATCATCCATCTGTTTTCCCCTGTTTCACTCTGCCATCCACTTCCTGCCTCTTCATAATTTCTACAGTGTCTTTCCATTGTTGCTCTTCCCTTTTTGTGATGTGATGCAGCGTTTCGGCGTTAACCTGAAAATACTCTGTCCATCTTGTTCTCTGGTCAAACCTGAGTGACCAGAGGCTCTTTGAAGTAGAAGTTCATCCCTCTCTGGTCGCCGGGCGCCTGCCCTGCACACAACCCTGCCAGCAGCGCACCGTTGAGGGGAGGGCAGATACCCTTGACGTCGTGTCCATATAAAGGTGCATAATCTCCCATGCCTTCAGGCCCCTCGTCTGCTCCATCGTCATCATCCTCGTCCTCTTCTTTGTCCTTGTCCTCTTCCCAGAGTGAGGTCGGGACGTGGTTGTACACCGTGCTGTCCTCGCACTCCATCTCGCGGTGGTAGAAGTAGCTGAAGTTGGAGACGATGACTGGCACCGGCAAAGAGATGGTGAGCACGCCGGCGATGGCGCACATGGATCCCACCAGTTTCCCACCAACCGTCTCCGGGTACATGTCCCCGTAGCCCACTGTCGTCATGGACACCACGGCCCACCAGAAGGCCTCGGGGATGCTGGTGAATAACGTGTCAGGGTTGTCCACCTCAGCGAAGTAGGCGGCGCTGGAGAAGAGGATGACGCCGATGAAGAGGAAGAAGATGAGCAGGGCGAGCTCCCGCAGGCTGGCCTTCAGCGTCTGACCCAGGATCTGGAGACCCTTGGAATGACGGGACAGCTTAAAGATCCTGAAGACCCTCACCAGCCTGATGACCCTGATTAAAGCCAGGGACACTGACGGTTGGGCGCCTTTGTCCTTGGCCAGCTCGGTGCCCAGTGTGACGAAATAAGGAATGATGGCGAAGAAATCGATGGTGTTCATCACGTCTTTGAAGAAGGTCATCTTGCTGGGAGCGCAGATGAAGCGCATGACGAGCTCAAAGGAGAACCAGCAGATACACGCCGTTTCTACGATGAAAAACGGGTCCTGGAAGGGAGTGAAGCCAGGTGGAACCAAGATGGTTTCGTTGGCAATGGTGGGGTGGGGTATGGTGGTGAATTGCTGGAAAACACAGGAACAGGGAAGAGAAGTTACCCTCAAATATGAACAAATCATTAAAACATATGAGCTATTCCACTCACTCTATATCATCTGTCACCTATTTATCACAGGAAAAGAGAAATAGGAGAATAAAGGGGAAAGGTGAGGGAATAATAAACAACTCCATGGAAACGAGGGTTACAGGAGGGTAAGTAGTGGAGTGAAAATGAGGAGAGAGTAAACAGGACGGTGGGGTGGTGGAGGGGCATAAGAAGAAGCTATGGTTTTAAAAGTGGTAAAACGTGTCCTCAGCACATTTGGGGAATGTATCTGTCATCACGATCTGACTGAGACTGAGAGATCTTTGATACCGTGTCAACCGTGTCTCTCTCTCTTGTTTCTTTTTCCACTATCCTTCTCTATTTTTCCTCGCAGACTTTTATATAAATTGGTTTCTCTATATTTAAACACGCAGAAAAGCATTAAGCGCATGTGACCCCGGGTTACGTGACACCCCAGACAGCGGCATGGCCAAGGAATCTGACACTTTATTTAAACCGACCTCTGTTTTGTTTCTCAGAAGTAGTTATAGGTTTAAAACGAGGGGGTATGAGTGGCTTCATCATATTAAGTAGAGCTACTTCACTCTAAGCTTGTCTTGTCTTGTCTTTTGGCACAAGTAGTCCATTTTGTTATATTTATGTAGTTTTTATGATGTCTATCTTTTCCTCTCTATATATATGCACACCAGAACAAATGAGACAGTTTAGGTTCTCACATGATTTTTCAGCCAAAAAAACAACAACATAGAGCTGCTCAGGTCTTGATCCAGGACCATGACATGTATGCATCATGATCTTATGTCAGTGTTGAAATTTTGCATGTACACACTACCTCTGCCTATTTTTACCACCATGATATGGAGTGACTGATTAGGTGAGGGAATGTGTATGTGAATTTGAGTTGTTTATGTATCATCTGAGGCATCAGATATTCCGATCATGTGAGCGTGCCTATGCACAGGAGTTATAGATGTTTTTTTAGTCGTAGTGGGGAGCGTAACCCTGGGAAGCCGTGCGTCTCAAACCGCCAGATCCAACTTGTCACCATGCAACTAAAGTGTGTGTGAGGCTAATTTCATTTTGTGCCAGTCATCAGAAAAGGTGATCTGCAAGCCTCTTTCCATGCCACTTTCAGTGCGTGTGACTCACAGTGTTTATTAATACAGACATTCGTTTATGTGTTGATGTGCTCTTAGGGTTGTCCTTCCTCTATAAATAGCCCCTTAGATCTCCAAGGGGTAACGTGAGACAAGCTCATCTCCTTTCGTTGCCTTCACACTTGCCTTTCCACCTAACTCCTGTCCTCTCAACTCCCTCTCTTTTCTACTCTTTCAAACTCTCCTCTCCATCTGAATGCACTCCATAGCTCTGTTAGTCATCCCTGGGTTGCCATTGGGGAATAGCATCACGACAAGATAACCTTCCTCTGACACTAAACCTCATCCCACCATCCCACCTGTTGTCTGTCTCACTTTCGCTGCCTCTCTATTCCTCTCCCTGCTCCCTCTCTCTTTGCTGCCCTCCCTTTCCTGTTTCTTTGCTTACATCTTCCCTCTTCATACTCACTTTTTCCAAGCAACAGTTTAACTGCCACCCTCATCCTCTTCATTCCTTCCCGTCAATGTAAGTGGATCAGATTTAACGACAAGTCTAAAATAATCTCAAGAATAACTTGGCTTCCCATTCTCCCTCCATCTGCCCCCTTTGCTCTCCCTTTCCCCCCGCCATCTACTGTCAGCTTAAATCAAACCCCAGATTCTCTTGGTGTTCATGCTCACCCTTCAGTTTTACGGTCTCACTTTACCCTTCAGGTCTCTCCCAGCGTTGAGAGAAGACGGGAGGTAAAGACGTTTTAACCCTGTGGTGATAGTATGTTTGGTAAGAGGGCGTTTATGTTTGGCAAGGTGACACCTGTCAGCACCTGTCGTCCTTCTATGTTCACCTCATCAGTTCTTTGCTGTGTTAACCTCTGTTCTCTTAACACCCTGTCAGCTGCTTTCCCATTCCTTTACTCCTCTTGTCTCACTTTGCATTACTTGCATTTCTCCTGACATAACCTCTATCTTAAGGCTTGTGAATCCTCACTGTTCCTCTCTGTATCGGTGTCTGTTTTATGTATGATTAAGCCTCGATTAAAGGTCACTTCCTCGCCCAACCCCGTCCCGTACCCATCACACAGCTTCCTCTCACCTCCCTCAATTCCTTCTCAGCCCTGAACTCAGGCAGAGTCTCCAGGCAGAAGATGAGAATGGAAATCACGATGACCATGACGCTGATGATGGCAATGATGCGGGCCCCACTGGAAGACTCTGGGTGCTCAAACAGCATCCAGAGGCGGCGCTGCAACTCGTTGGTGGGCAGGGGCCTCTCCTCCTCCTTGGGGAAGCCTTCGTCCTCCTTGAAACGGTCTATTATCTCCTCTCCCAGCTCGTAGAAGCGCAGTTCCTCCATAAAGATGTCCAGCGGGACGTTGGCGGGCCTCCGTAGCCTCCCGCCGGACTGGTAGAAGTAGAGGATGGCGTCGAAGCAGACGCGGCTCCTGTCCAGGAAGAGTTCGTTTTGCAGGGGGTCGTAGTAGCGGAGGCGTCGCTGGGGGTCGCCCAGCAGGGAGTCGGGGAACTGGGCGAGGGTCCGGAGCTGGGTCTCATAACGCATCCCTGAGACATTGATGGCCAATCGTTCAGTCAGAGCCCAGCCGCTCCTCCACTGGGAGCGACGACCCTCCTTCTTGGCTTCTCCATTTCGCTCCTTCTCACTGCATTCTTTCTCCCCTTTCTCCACCTTGTTGTGGTGGTCTTTAGTCCGCTTGTTTTTCTCGCTAACCTCCTCTGGTCTCTGCTGTTTGTCTTTTGATTCTCCTCCTTCTCCTCCTCCTCCTCCTCCTCCTTCTCCACCTCCTCCTTCTCCCTTGTCATGATTATCCATCTCTTAGCTTTGGTTTTTGCTGATGTTCTCCTTCTCTTGGTATCTTGTCACTTCTATCTGGAGAAAACAAATCAAGGTTAAGCTGATATAGAAGCAATAGAGAATGTGAATGTGAGTGGATGGAGATAAAGAAAGAAAATGGAAACATACACTTCACAATTAATAAAGTACAATTACAATAAAATCTAAGAGGAAGATTGCAAAATAATGTGCAATAAATTGTCCCTTAGACCTTTAATTTTTATATAACATCCACCAACTGATTACACACAGAATCACCTAATAATATGTATCAGCTGTCTATACTTCAGAACTAATCAGTAAAAAATCAGAATCTCTCCTGAATCTTTTTGGAAGAATTCAGTGGAGCACTT
>OMLF01038065.1:0-12253 GCA_900302615.1 Holocentrus rufus | reverse complement strand
TGCTTACATGAAGCATAAAGTTTCAAAGTATACTGCTACAGGATACAATTCTTTTTTTCTCTTGTTGTATATGACAGAGCTTCAGTGTTTGAACAGCGCCCAACATTACCCAGAGTTAACGGGCTGCCAAGTAGCTCTTGTCTTCACTTTGGCTAAAACAATTGAGAGAAGGCGGGAGAGAGAGTGAGAGTCTGTAGCTGGGGGCAATTATCATTTAATGATTTTCTGCTTTATCCTCTTCCAGGAGCCATTAGCCTTGCACGCACCTGAAATTAACACGGAAGACGTCTGTGCACGTGCGCATGTGTGTGTGTGTTTGTGTGTGTGTGTGTGTGTTGTCTGGCAGAGAGTGGGTGACGGAGGTGGGGTACATGGGATCATCTGATCTATGGAAAATGACACAGAAGTAGGACTCAACACAATGGACACAAACTTGAATCTGAAACCGAGGCAAAATCTGTATTGACAGGGTGGAATGTGGCGGGCGAAGGACTGCTCCTATTCAAGTATAGATTTAAGGAGGAACGATGAGTGAAAAAATCAGTTTGCCAGCCCAATACCACCAAGTTTTGAGTTCTTCTTGGCGAGTGTGTATTTGAATAAATTCCAAAATGAGAAAAAATGTAAATAGTTTGCCTGCTTTGCAAGTTTCTTTTTCTCTGTTTAGACAGGAGGAGAGCAGGAAGAATAGCAAATACACAAAGACCAGGTATTAACAAGGCACAGATGCAGTGTGGGACTCTATGGAATTGATACTTGAATTAAATAAAAAAAAAATGGTTACATTACCTTGATGTAAAAGTGACACATACACACACACACACACATACACACACACATAGAACATTAGTTTGACTGACCAATGGCTTCTTCAGGTGTCCAGTAACCTGAGGTGTCACAAATGCGAGGTGAGGTGGCCTCATGGGCATACTGGTGGAAAGTGCCGTCTTTCTCACAATCTCCACAGTTCACACCTGATACATTGAGAGTGGAGCTGAAAGAAGAGGGAGCACAGAATTAACTCCAGGTGAAAAAGCAAAGATGCTAGGTCTTCCCTTTGTGGCATGTTGACAAGGCAAACAGGCCTCCCTTTCCAGACTTAAGAGAGACCAGAGCTAAATAGTAACTGGAAACACCCACAACGTTGGACTACCTTTTCCTCCTGTTAGGCACAACTGAACTGTAGATCAATTCACCAATTTACCTTTTACTCTGGAACTTGTCTTTTACTCTTGACTGAGACAGCAGGGATGTTTCCCTTTCAGTGCATCCATCAATATACTTAGAGAAAATGATTTTAGTGTTACTTGAAAGTTAAAATAGTAGGAGCACACCAAGTTTTAGGAAGACTGGCCAACAGATCAACTCTATAAAGTTAACATGGACAGCAAAACCATCCATGTGTCCCCAGTATATCGTTGGCTCTGGTGCTGCACAATAACGCTTTAGCATACACTATGATGAGTGAGTGCAGCCCAAATCAAAATATCAAAAGCCTTAAATGTTAAGTTTAGTTCGTAACACTGTTTTTAGCAAGTCTTTGTTTGGTTTGCTCTGCTCTCAACACCCCCCACCTAACTAGCTAGCCTAAGTATAAATAACGATAGCTCAAAATAGTAAATCAGAATATTGTCATGGTAAACACTGCTGCTTTGAATAAGCCGTAAATTCTGTCATCCATACCTGAATACATCCCTACACATCCGTACAATACAAGCAAATACACCAAATGATAAACTAGATGAAATGACAACTTAGGCCTGCCTCTTGCATGTCCAGTTAGCTAGCCAAACAGCTGCCTGAAGCTACAGCTGGATTTCCGTGCATATACATTTCAACAATAGGAGGGCATGGGGGAGCATTCAGCATTCTTGGCTGGTCCGGCTCAGGTGGTCTGGTGATAACATGCCAGGAAGTTCAGGAGGGTAGCAAACCGCATACAGCTAAAACTCACAGCACACCTGATGACTACATGGTCGCTCAGCTGAGATAGTTCCAAAATAACCTCAAACGTCAGGTATATTGAATAAATAATGTTTCAAAATAACTCTACAGGTCAAATAATGGATAAAAAAAAAATCTACACCAACAACTTTTTATTATAAAAGGTAAGTGTTCTCCAGTGACAGCGCTAGTGTATATATATTAAACTGTTAGCATAACACACCAGAGGAAATGATGTACTTGGGACACATGGGCTGCATTCCATTACATAAAGATTTCCCCTCACATTCTCACCTCGCACCTCCTCCTAAACTTCTTGGTGAAAGGTCACAAGGGAAATAAGGACATAAGGAGGAGAAAAAGCCAGAGAGAGTTTCCTGAGTATCCTGGGAGTTTGAAAGTTCTCGCAAAATGTTGAAGCCATGTTTGGAAACACAGCATCAAGGCTCCTCCCACACAGGATTCCCTTCCCCAGTTTAAATTATTCCAGGGCTCATATTTTATCCACACAGAAACATTTCACAAAGTTAAGATTAATGTGCAATTCATCTAAGCAAATGTCAACCCCCTGACGAGCCTTTCCAAAGATCTAGCTGATGATTATGTGCAAAATAGACAATGAAAGTCTGTGGGTGAAAATGTATTATCCTGGAGGGGAAATTCCATAGCAACCTACACAACCAACACATAATTCAGAGGAAAGATTAATACAGAATAAGAGACACATCAAGTGTTTTTTGTGTCCTGTGAAAAGATGTGCTTTTTAAGTGCAGACATTGATCAACTGCCACATCCTCCTTTGTCTATAGTCAAGTTTTATGTGAGAGCGAGATAGGGTACTTATGTCTATAGGGGGAAATGTATATATTGTACAACTGAGAGCTGTCAACATTAACAGTTAACCTGGGCTAACACTTAATGTTAGGTAAAGATTTCTGTTTCTCTTTGGAGAATATATGACATAACAGGGCTACTTACAACATACACATTTCTAACTGGAGGCAGGTTTACAGCGAGGACAGGGGCAAAGAGATATGGAAGTTCTTTTATGCATCTTTCAACCATATGGAATATCCTTAATGATGGATGCTATTTTTGAATGCCAAACCAGATAAGCTGAACCCAAAACTGTGTATTTCTTGAAAAGAGAAATAATTAAAATTACAGTTAAAAACCCTCCCAGTCGTACCCTTGGTGAAGCGGTCCCCTTACAGGTGGCAGCCAATAGATGGAGACAGAATCTGAGCTCTGACCAGTCACTATGGGAGCCAGAGGGATGGGGGCAGGTTGGTGGTCCATCAGCCAGTTCTGGTAGACCAGGTCGACGTAACAGTGCATCCGCGCCACTTGGTTGGGAGTGAAATGGTTGGTGCAGTTGTCATCTGATAAGGGGCAACAAAGGGGAAAACACCCAGTTGATCAGCATAAAATTTTATCATATGCACGAGCTAACCACACAGTTGGGAGTAAAAAGGCTCAGTGTGGTTGCCATCATTTGAGAGAAGTTGAGATAAAGGCCTGAAAAAAGCAACTTACTGGGTCCTCAGTGGATCTTATGCTATTTGTAACATAAGTACAGTCCAAAAAGGAAGAGGAAACTTTGTGATTGAGGAGCAGTTTGTCTTAAGTAAATTTTTAGAACACACTATCTGTTGTCATAGGCCGAGAACAAAATGTCAAACACTGTTGTATAATTAAATATTAATCAAATACAGAAATGAACAATTGACTATAATTTCCTCATTTCTCTGGATTCCAGCATGATGACACTATATAATGTTTGCCTTTGAAATGGTTGCTTTTATCATTGTTTTATAATATTTATATGGATATTTTTATTGCTGCAAAGCACATTATAATTTTGGCATTTCTATGGATAAAATTAGCAAACTGTGGTCTCCCAAGTTCTACAGACTGAAAATATAATACACATCAGCTGTGCATTACTAGTGCTAACTGTTGTTATCCCAGGGATTTCCATCCTATATGAATATCCTCAACTAAATCAGCTTTATTTAAGTGCCTCGCATCTGTCCCTGTTTAGAAGGGCTTAGTGAAACCATTAATGACAAGCTGTCTCCAAGGGCCAAGTGTTTGTCTTCACATTTCATTTTTTCATTGTCGAACATGAAACACTTCACTAATAGAGTGCTGTTTCTGGTTAGTAGCAGAGTAACGTTCACGTCCTTTTCACTTTCTGTATTGTCACTAATTGCCAACATGCCAATTTTCCATCAACAAAGTAGAGATTGGTTGATTTTCTCATTGAAGGCCACATACTGTGAACATTTTACAATATACTGTGAATAATTTGAATTGTCCCCTGGATCATAACTCTTTTTCTACACTCTTGACATATTGCCTGCTGTTACAGTTAAACAAAATGCAGAGCACTAATCCACTGTACCTGTATAACTCATATAGTTGTTATAAGGCGTGTCCTGGTACATGGTGACTCCACAGGTATCATTGACAGCTCCGGGGTCGTGGCAGACCTTGGACTTGGGCGTGGGAGCGGTGTCGGCACACAGATCGCCTGTCTCCATGGACGGCGTGGTCTCCTGATATTAGGAATGACAATATTTTCAAATGAACGCAGAGGAACTCAGTGGTGAGCTCATTTCAGGTTGGTGTGTCTATAAAAAGCAAAAGCACTTGAAACGGTGTCTATACATGTATGAAGAAAAGATGAAAAAGAAGGCGTTTCTCAAAGTTACCATTGTGTTACAGCAAAGATAGGTCTTCCTTTTCTAATGGCCATATATCACCTGGTAGAATCCAAAATATTAAGTTCATATCAATATACCTATGGGTTGGACAGTTTATTTTATTGGTGTATGAGAAATTACCCCTATGGTCGCCCATCCTCACTTGCAGCAGCTAATATATCACTGCAAGCACTCTTACCAGGTGAGGAGTTATAATTTGTATTTGTATTGTAACTACTAATTGAAAAGGCTTACAACAGGACTGTACTCATAAACTGATTGAAAGAAAACTCCCTTTAGATTATCATTAACCATCTTGTATCTTAAGACATTTGTTTTGAAATAGTAACATTTTTAATGATACAATCGGCTGTATAATTCACCACAAGGCAGCCATTTTGAAAAATTAAGAGCGGGTCTTGCCATAAAACTAGCGTTACTTCAATACTTATAAGTGAGGACTAAAGAAAGATAGTTATAAAAAGAGCCCACAATCAAGAAAACAGCAACCATAATAACTGCTTGTTAGCTTACTAGTTAGTTAGCTAGGCTGTTAGCTAGCGATAATGGTAAATGGACTGCATTTATATAGCACTTTTCTAGTCTACCGACCACTCAAAGCGCTTTACAATGTCTGCCTCACATTCACCCATTCACACACACATTCACACACTGATGGCGGAGGCTGCCATGCAAGGTGCCAACCAGCTCATCAGGAGCAATTAGGGGTTCAGTGTCTTGCCCAAGGACACTTCGACACGCTCTCTAGAGGAGCCGGGGATCGAACCAGGAACCTACCAGTTACTAGATGACCGCTCTACCTCCTGAGACATGCCGTGCCAAATATCAGCCTATATTTATGGGCAATAAGGTCACTAGTTTTCAATGAATAGTTAATGATTTGTTTAGTGAAATGGTGTGTTGAAAGACTTGAACCAAAGCAACTCTCAGCAATATGTTTTGCCTGCTGGCTTTCATCAGGGCAACAGACTTTCATCTTCAGTTCTTTGCCCTGATGAAGGCCAACAGGCCAAAACATAGTGGCAATATATTTTTATTATTTAGTGTGTCGAATCACTATGACCTTCTCACCCCCGGTGCTTTCTACATTTTTAAAATATTTAAATAAGGAACTGTTTCAAACATGGTGATGTGAAAGGGTCACATTGAGCATAAAGCTTAGGAGACCCTTCCTACCTGACATGGGTCGTCACAGGAGTCACGCTCGCTCACCCCCTTGAAAACATGGTACAGTCCAAAGATGTGGCCCATCTCATGGATCATGGTGTTGTTGTGACCGACCGTACCAAAGTACGAGGGGTTCAGCACCATCCCACCTGGGGAAAAGGGGGTAACAGAACTCACAGTTATTGTTTATAATGCACTTTCCACTCTTTGTCTTTTGGGTCTTTTGGTAGTCGGTCATAGTAAATGTATTTTGAATCACTGAAGAGTGGTGGAAATGTGTGATTTTTCTGTCTTTCTTGTCTATTTACTGTAGCTGTAGTGGCTGATGTTGCCAACATTCAAACACATTTGCGATCTGCCATAATAGCATATTGGCATTTACAAAAGAGAAACAGACCACCGCAGTAAAAAGCCTAAGCACTGTGACATTTATAACCAATTAGGAATGAAGTAAACCTTTAACACTTCAAACCCAAAAACAGGAAACAGGAAATGGGAAGTTGGCTATGGCTGTGCAATGTTTTACAGAAACCTTGCATCTATTATTTTGCCTTGTTTTCCCAGTAATCGACAGCTCACATGTCTCCCACACATAGAAAAAGAAATGTCTACCTTGGTGCCAATCCAAGCCACTAAAAATGTATCGCAAAATGTCAAGAATGCACGGAAGGCAATTTTAAAATCAACTATTTTTTCTGAATTCCTAAAGAGTGGGTTTTGTGGATACGCAAGTGTTCTGCAGGATACTGATGGTACACGATCTGGAATGGACATGACAGTTATTGGTTTGCTAATTAGAAACAGCGTGTTCAGTGGTGAAGACAGTGAACAATGAAGACATTAAATGTGAGGACATTAAACGATGGAGCCTCCGGAGGCAGGCTGTCATCCACTAACTCTTTTTAAACAGGGACAGATGGAGAGCGACTAAAACAAATGTCACGTGAAAGAGAGTCAGCGGAGCATTCAATTTCATAAAATTGGAGTTTCATGACAAAATAAGATCTTTTGAACAACTGGTAATTGGTGGCATGAAAGTAAAACACCCTATTTAATATTAGAAATGATATTATCTATCTTGAGTCCTGTTACATACAAAACAATAAAATCCTAGAAACATCTGGATTCTTTTAAATAATGAGAAATCGAAATCAAGTAATATTTTTCCTCTAAAATGGATATTTATAGCATTTTAGGATAAAAGCTTTTGATTATGCCACCCAATATCTTCCCTCTGCTGGTTAGCATGCTGAAACCAAGTAAAAAACTTTGATTTTGTTTCCATATTCTACATACAATACATGGGGATTTTCATTTTGTGTGTGTCCTTCCACCAACACAACTTTTCAGCTATTCTACGAAACCCAAACCAGAATATCCAGGAAAGCTGAATCCATACCTATAAAACATTGCATCACATCCATTACACCCCGCACTCCCAGCATTTTGTGGATAGCAGGAGGCTAGGGGATGCTGGGTGGGCATACGGGGTGTTGCTGTGCACCAAGTGCCTTGTTTTTTTTTATTTGACTGGAAACACTGAATGTTCCTTTATGAGCTGAATAATTTCCCTGACCCGGGAGACCTATGAAACCCATTCAAAACCCGCTGTACAACATAAAAACTACATAGCTGTCTATGAGGACATTAACCAATTTTTCTCAACAGTCCCGTGATGCCCAGTAGGTGGTGCATAGCACTAACACACTGCAAAAAATATCCATTTGGATGAGTCATTTCATCTAACATTGGGTGTTAAAAACATTTTCCTAATGCAATGAAGGGAATTAATTCTTTCCGATCCTATCAACATTCTTGATGTTTGTGCAGTCATATGACTTATTTGTTTCTTAAAAAATCCAGAAAAAAGTAGAATGACTAAAAAAATGGAATTTAAGGCTTTAAGGTTTTCAACCTTTTTAAGACTGAATATGAGACTTAGGCTAAGTTCATATTCATCCAGAGAAATATTTGTTTTGGTTCCAGCCAGGTTCACATGACAAAACATGATAATGACATTTTCAGTGGAAACACTGTCAAACACTGTTTTACACTGTGATTCCCACTGGGACCACTGATAATGAGAACCTGTGCACACATGATTGTAAGGTACATTGGATGTAAGGATAGATACAAAAGCATTATGTTAACTTTATTTAAAGTTGTTAATTTGGTGATTCAATGTCAGACAGCAAGACTATTATCATTTTGCATTGGCAATGCAGTGTTGCACAGGTCTTGTTGATGGAGAGGAAGAAGAAGAAGAACACACACTGAGGTAAACTCTTTCTTCTACCTTCTTTTGTCATTCTTTCTTACAATAAAGGTGTCCCACCTAAAAATGTATTCCCACGCATCAGGAAAAGAACCTTTTCCAAATAAATGTGTGCATGGACAACTCTCTGCCCACGCTAGAAACCAGACAACTAAGACTAAAGATAGAGATGTGCCTATGTCTCCTTCCCTCTCACTACTTTCTTTTGGCTCAAGAGCAGAATAAAAAAATGGACCGGCCAAAAGTATCGCAGAAAAAAACAGAAAGAACAATCAGCTGGCAAGCAGGCATGGGTGGCAACAAGGGCGCTGGGCCCTCTGTGCCTCTTGTTTGTTTGGTTGTTGTTGGGTTGATTAGTCTTTTCCAGTGGAAAAGGCCCTAACGTTTGGAAGAGGAAAGAGGCAGCGTGCCGGGAAGTCTGTGCCCACTCTAAATGCTCTGCCCATCTAGTCTGGATCCAGCCAGAGCCGAAAAACAATGGACGACAGGGCAAGGGAAGAGGCAAGTAAGGGTGGAGGGAGAGAGAGAGAGAGACACACACACAGTCAGGAAAAAAATAGAAACAAAGAGAGAGTGATGTAGAGAAGTGGGGCGGGAGACAGAGGAAGAGAAACAAGCTGAGAATAAAGGAATAAAGACCAAAGCAGACAGAGAGAGAGAGGGTGAGGGGGCAAAAAGACAGAATCCAGAGAAATGGACAGCATAACAAAACCTTTCATGTGTAATGCGGCCTGGATGTACAGTACATCAGCTCACCTTGGTGGCTAAGTGCTTCCTTCGCCCACGGCCAGGTTGCAGCGCCTGCCAGCTCCTCACGCACTGAGTTGTTGGCAAAGAAAACATTGAGTGTGTCAGCGCCGCTCAGATGTAACTCCTCTTTTAGCTCCTTCACACTCATGTAGGCCCTGCAGAAATGGACAAGGAAAAAAGCCATACATTATGACCCTAAAGTGATTTTTTTTATCTATGAATCTACAAGCCATCCAAAAAAAGGTCACAAGTCACCCACTATCACTCAACATAGCATACGCTAAGGTGCTGGCATAGATCATAGAGTCAATGATCTACCAGGGACACATGGATGACTTTTTGCATCTATGTTCGCATCACTAAGTTGACCTGGTAAGTCGCTCAAAGGAAATTTTCTTTAGGCCTGGAGAGAAGTAAGACGTGGATTCTGCACCAAGTGATGCAGCTCAGCATTATGAGGGTGGTCTTCTGATTTTGTACCCTCAGTATATATCAAGTCCCCTGCAAAAGAGAGTTCGCCTCTATCCATCAACATCCATCTCTACCCCACATGTGATTTCCAAATTGTAATTGTTTGAATTGGTCGGGGTACCTGAAACCGCCTTTCCCCTCCTCCCTCTTCCTCTCCTCTGTGACTGTGATAAATTGCCCTGGAGGCGCTTTGATGTGTGAACCCGACTGTTTTTCCTTGGCCGGGGAGATGTCACATGTCATTTTTCTGCCTTGCTTTCATAGCTGGAAGGCTTTTGCACCTATCATCGTTAGGCCCTACTGGGTCTGAGAGACTTACAGTGGGGTCTCGCTGACTGGCTGACTCTCGCATGCCAGACAGTTCGGGCTATTAGTTGAACCACCTACGGTTTTCTGGAGCGCGACCACTCTTTGATGAGAAAAAAAACAAACTGGCCACAAGTGTGTATCTGTGTGCGTGCATGCATGTTAGCGTGTGTCTATGCATGTGTGCATGTACAGTACACGTCTGTGTCCTTGCATCTGCTTTATGCATAGGGTATTGTTATGTCAATAAACACACTGCCAAGCCTTCCACTGGCACTTCACTGTAAGCATTAGGTCAAATAAGTTCCTTAATGCTTATTCATAAAAATACTAGATTTCACTTTGTTATATGGATGAATCATAGATAATGTTGTTTGTGAAGGATTGTTCCCTTTCATCTCAAACAGAAAAACCTTTGGGTTTAAGTGTTTTTAATTGATATGATTATGGTTTATTGTTTCATGTTGCATTTCTTAAGCAGGGAGTTGACGTTTTATGCAACTGATCAAGTTCAGCTGTGCAGCTAAGTTTGTTAAGATGACTTAACCATACGTCAGTCTTTACCTCACTCACTCGCAGTGTATTTCGATGCTATGCTTTGTGTTGTATTTCTCAGGGAGGGAGTTAAGGTTTATGTGATTGATCAAGTTCAGCTGTGGGGCTTTAGTTTATTCATATTACTAAACCATGCTTCAGTCTTTGCCTCAACAACTTTAAGTGCACTGTTTGTTCACCAGACATATAATTTGTATAATTGCTCATTAAAAAGTCTCTTCAGGTTTGGCCCAGTGCTGTTCACAGGATGCCAGTAACCTGAGGGATAGACAGGTGAGATTGTGACCCAAAGACTGCTGCTTTAAGTCCCTGAACCAGCTGGGAAAAATCTGCTTGGAGGATGGAAGAAATAATCCCTGTCCTCCCATACAAAACTGTCAACGGTCAATGTACCCTTAAGCAAGGCACTCCACCTCCGTTCTGTTTTGGAGGTGTTGCTCGGCAGCCAAGAATCCTGCATGTGTGAACCCCCCCTCCTCCTCGTGCAATCACTCCGCGAGCGCATTTGTTGTAAATAAGAATGTGTTTTCTCAGGCACGCTGCCTGGCTAAATAAGGTTGAAGATTTAAGATGCTTTAGGGAAATCCAGCTCTCGCTACATTACTGGAGCCGAGGTCAGCTAAGGCTGCATGCAGTATCCATCACCCAGCGCTGTGTAATCACTACTGACGGAAAGTCGACCACTAATGAGTTGACTCTTCCACTTCTGAGAGTCAGAGGATGCTTCAATACAAGTCTATGGCCAACCTGGCAAAAATAAATGGCTCCAGATGCTTAAAGTGAAAACCCGCTGGTTATGAATTGACAAAATTCCCATTTGTAGGCAAGTCAAACACTGTGTGAATCAACAGCAGAGTCAGCACAAGCTCTGTGACCAAAATTGTAGATATGCATCCATTCTGAATATTGGTGTTGACGAGTCACTTACTTTAAACCCCCCAGGAATCAGAAGTCAGAGTCCATAAATTCTTGCTATATACACCAACAGCAGCCAATTGCTCCAGCATAAACAATGTACACATTGGTCTTAGCAATGCAATCCCACATAACCCAAATTATAAAGTTGACGACCCATTCATATCTTTCCGTGGCGTTAATTTATGACACCCTTATTATGACACTCTTAACTTATTCATATGTGTGAGAGACAATTTTGACGAAGAGATGACTTAACACAGTCTTGTAGTCAGACGTCACAACAGAGGCGCATTTCTGTTTTGGCAGTCCACTGGCAGTTTTTTGTTTTTTTTTCTGGGCAAAATGAATGTTAAACTCTTCAACCCTGTCATCGGTGGGTTCATCATTACAATACATGGTGTGTGACTGAGCTTTGCTCAAACCCACAGAGCTTTATTTTAAATTCTAGTGGAGATCCAAAGGCTTCCAAAGATCCCAAATCTGTCCTGCTGAATTCCAGGGAAATGTGCATAAACTGATGCACAAGACATGTACATGTTTTCCATTTGATGTAATGCTGTAGCCATAAAACAATGGCATCTTGGCTATGAATATTTCACTCAATATAAGTGTGATGTAGCTTCAGTGAAGCTGCAACCAGCAGATACACAATATGGATGTGCCATTGTGGTACAGTGGAGAAAAACATGCTTTGTTTTTAATTTTGAAGTTATTTAAGGGAAAATGTAAGGGAAAATCAGAGGTCAAGGGGTTCATATTTTAAACATATGTATTTTCACAATGATGTATGATGTATGCAGGTTAATCATGACACTATATCTGAGACACACATTTGAATCAAAAATGATTAACCCCTATAACCCATATGCAGAATTTGAGGTGCGTTCAGGTAAACATTGCAGAGCCTTCTTTTCCACAAGCCTTGCAACACCGCAATAGAATCTGAATAGAATTAAACTTGATATTTCAAATCACGCGTGCTTGAGATTCACATGCAAACAATGTGTCGAACGAAACAAGGTCGGAGTGGGATTGTTCTTTCAGGGGAAGAGAGGAGTCGCTGGAGCACTCTGCAAACAACCGCAGCGTTGAGGATTTGCAAACCAAAGGGGAAATGTGTCTCAGCATTAATGGACAA
>OMLF01038062.1:0-10119 GCA_900302615.1 Holocentrus rufus | reverse complement strand
AATCAACAGTCCAATTGACAGTAAATTATAGTAATTTAAACATGAGGTAGATGTACCTGTTCAGTGCATAATGTGCATATGCATAATGTATATGTATATTATGTATAAGTACATGTGCATGAAAACCATGTAGCAGCAGCAGCAGCCCCTGGTGCCCGGAACTGGGATTCAGGAGCTGTCCGAAGGACAATGTGAAAAGTTCTGTTTCAGCAGAAAGAGCTGCAGAGTTCCTGGTCCAGTCCAGTTTGCTGTCTAGGTGGACACCCAGGTATTTGTACTCCTGTACAATCTCCACTGTCTCTCCCTTGATGGAAATTGGAGTAGCAGGAGTCCTAGATCTCCTGAAGTCCACCACCAGCTCCTTTGTTTTGTTGATGTTGAGCTGCAGGTAGTTCAGCTCACACCAGTCCACAAAACTGTCCACCACCTTCTGGTACTCCGACACATCCTCGCCCCTGATGCACTGAACAACTGCAGAGTCATCAGAGAACTTCTGTAGGTGGCAGGTCTCAGTGTCATACCTGAAGTCAGCGGTGTACAGGGTAAAGAGAAAGGGCGACAGGACAGTCCCCTGTGGAGACCCACTACTGTTAACCACCGTGTCTGACACACAGTTCTGGAGTTGCACATGCATGCTGGGGGCGTCTGGTCAGGTAGTCCATAATCCAGGACACCAGAGGAGCACCCACTTGCACGGTAGCCATCTTCTTCCCCAGCAAGGATGGTGTTGAAGGCGCTGGAAAAATCAAAGAACATGATTCTGGCCGTGCCGTCTAGCCTGTCCAGGTGGGTGTATGTACGATGGAGCAGATATATGATGGCATCATCCACTCCGACATCTGGTTGGTAGGCGAACTGGAGGGGGTCCAGTGAGGGCTTGACCAACGGCTGAAGGGAATCCAGGACCAGTCTTTCAAATGCCTTCATGATATGTGAGGTCAGGGCTACGGGCCTGTAGTCCTGGCAGCACTGGGGCAGCTCTTCTTGGTACCGGAACCAGGCAGGATGTCTTCCACAGCACCAGGACCTTCTCCAGATGTAGGGTGAGGTTGAAGAGGTGCTGGAGTATGACACACAGCTGGGGGGCACATGCCTTGAGTACCTTGGGGCTGATGCCGTCGGGACCGGCTGCCTTTGCCGGGTGGAGTCTACTCAGTTCCCTCCTCACCTGGTCAGCAGAGATGGTCAGCGGATGGGAGGAGGAGTTGTTGTTCCATGGCTGTTGGTCAGAGTGGTCAATGTGAGGCTGTGTGTCGAATCTGTTGAAGAAACAGTTCAGCTTGTTGGCTGTTTCAATGTTCCCATCAACAGTCTGACTACTGGGCTTGTAAGAAGTGATGGTCTTCATGCCTCTCCAGACCTCTCTGGTGTCTTTCTGCTGCAGCCTCTGCTCCAGTTTCCTTCTATAGGCCTCTTTACCCTCTCTGATCTTCACTGACAGCTGTTTCTGGACCCTCTTTCCTGCCTCCCTGTCGCCTGACCTGAATGTCCACTTCTTCTCATTCAGGAGTGCTTTAATGTCCTTGGTTACCCAGGGCTTCTTGTTGGGAAAACAGCGGACAGTTTTTAGCGGAACAGAGGTGTCCACACAGAAGTTGATGTAATCAGTCAGACAGTTTGTCTGTCCATCTATGTCGTCACCATATGGCCTGAGAAAAACATCCCATTCAGTGCATTCAAAGCAGTCCTGCAGGGCAGCGTATGCCTCCTCGGACCATGCCCTCACAGTCCTGGTGGGGGTGGGTTGACTCATGACCAGTGGTTTGTACATGGGTTGAAGGTGAACCAGACTGTGGTCTGATCTGCCAAGTGGGGGGAGGGCGGTGGCGCTGTAGGCCTCTTTAGCATTAGCATACAGCAGGTCCAGAGTCCTGTCCTCTCTGGTAGCACAGTCCACAAACTGAGTAAAAGTGGGGAGTGTCTTGTCCAGTGTCACGTGATTAAAGTCACCGGAGATCATAGTGAAAGCACTGGGGTGCAGGGTCTGGAGTCTCGTGGTAACCAAATGGATGACATCACGCACGGTTGCTGGGTTAGCGGAGGGTGGGATGTGAACAGCAACCAGGATGGTGTGTGAAAACTCTCTAGGTATATAATATGGACGTAGCCCAACAGCTAACAGTTCAATGTCAGGGCTGCAGAAACTTTCCTTGACAGTAATGTGACCCGGGTGACACCATTTGTTGTCACCCAGCGGTGAAATCGTCACCTCTTTTCTTACCGCTTGTTCCCATCCGCCCGAACCGTCTGGAAGCCGTCAATGGTAACAATGGGATCCGGAGTTTCTTCCCGTAGCCATGTCTCCATAAAACACATAACACTACACTCATGGAAGTTCCTCCGATTCCTCACCAGGGCTGCCAACTCATCCATTTTATTGTCTAGTGATCTCACGTTGCCCATGATGATAGAAGGGAGATACCGTTTGTATCTCCTTTTCTCCATACGTCTCAGTTGTTTAGACCCAGCTTTCTTCCCCCGTTGCTTCGTTCCACCCCTGCATCCTAAGTTTGTTTTCCTCCTCACTTCTGCAGGGATGTCCATTGTTCTGGTTGCCATGCCGGCCGGCCTCAGTTCAACTAGCTGATCCCTGGTGTAAACAATGCGATCACTTAGTTGCACGGTAGTTGCGACGGTAGTGTAGTTGAATGAAGGAAGTAATTCCAAGATGAAGAAACAGATTAAAACTATCTCAACAAGCATGTTTAGCGAAGCACAGTTTAAATAAATAAATAGTAAAAATTTAAACAGTAATAATAAGAGCTACAATGACAAAATGTATGTTTAACCCACCCAACCTGACTGACGCATCACACATCATCTTCTGAGTCTAATACGTGCACAGACAAGACAATCAACTTAACTGAGCACACACACACACACACACACACACACACACACACACACACACACACACATACACACCCCACTCACTTTGGGATAATTGCTGCTGGTCAAAGTAAAGTATCCATAAATCCATCCGGAATATAATGTAACTCTGAAATACTATGGCTATTTCCACTGAGCATTATTATATTTGTCTCACTGGTTGACAAAGAGCAATTATTCTGGGAAATGAGCATGAAGCTTGCCGTTGGCCCGTATGGCCATGAGTAAGTCTTAAGTTGCAGTCTAACTGGTCTTAAAAAGGTCTTAAAAAGTCTTATATTTGACTTGGTGGATCCCATAGGAACCTTGTGTGTGTGTGTGGTAAACACTTTAAGTAATGCCAAAGTGAACTCTTGATTTGATTAAACAATACAGCCTTCTGCAGGTCAGAGCGGTATCATTTAATAATGATGATAATTTTGTTTATTTGATTGTTATGTTTGCCTGACTGCCTGTGTGTGTGTGTGTGCATGTGTGTGTGTGTGTGTGTGTGTGTGTGTGTGTCTGTCAGGCCATTCGTAGTGTGTTGTGGCAGGATGTGTACCCACAGATCAGACTGTGGGAGTTCTTCCAGGTCAAAGTAGACAACGCTGTGGAGCAGTTCCGGACCCTGCTGATGAGTGGTATGTAGATCAGTACAGAAACAGCACTTCAAAGGCTTTCTTTATATTTGTTGGAAGAAAGGACGGTTAGCAGAGTTTATATAGTATATTATGAAATGAGCTTTCACTTCACTAATAGTAACCTGAAGACAGCCCACAGATTAATAATTCTAAGAGATTTAGGAAAAAGTGTATTTTGCCCCAAATTTTTGATTGTTCCTTTAAAGAGATGAGCACAGTTCAAAAGAGTTTCTTCACAGATCAGTTATGAAAGCTACTGGTCTGTTAGCACTCATATATATACTGTAGGTGCCATCAAAATTTGTGTGTGTGTGTGTTGCGTGTGTGTGTTTTAAGCCACCAAGCCAGACCAACATAAAACGGGAGGGAAGAAGGGCCTGAGGATCATCCAAGACCCCAGCTTCCGTCGCTATGGCAACACAGTGGACATGGACTCCGCCCTGGAGACCTTTGTGCCTCACAGGTCTGAATCAAAGCCACAACTGCTAAATAGATTAACTATTATATATAAAGTTAGATTAAAATGACATGAAATTGATTGTTTCCACACACACATTCAAGTGTTACTTAAACATAAAGGAAAAAACACATTGAACTTATTGGTATTTGAACATCTGAAAGTAACTGTGGTAACTTGAATGAAGAAAACATCCTTCTTTCCACTCAGACAAGTTCAAATGTGGTGGCTCTGACCTGGAAAATGTTTTTTATGATTATTCCTGTTTGACAGTACCTTCGAGCACGCTGAATATACTCTAACAGTATTGTCTTGTTGTCTGTGTCTGTAGCTCCTCCCCCCAGCATATTGAGGAGTGCTGTGGCTGGCTGAGACAGAGACTGAACGAGCTGAATGGAGAACAGTACCACATTGTGCACCAGCATCAAGAACAGGTAGGATTATCAGAGATTTCTAGTATTGTGATCATCATTTATATTCTTTAAGCGACGGGCAGGAACCACTTCACTAAAGTAGATTACTAGTATTACTACTAGTATTTCAGAACAGTCAGTAAAATCTCTCTGTGATTCATTAATTGTAAGAAATGCACACAGTTCTATAAATCATGACGTTATGCAGTAAGAGACGCATAACTTTCTGTTAGAGTATAGTTTTTGGAATTAATACAGGGTTACGTGGATCCTGAAAAAGTCTTAAAAGGCATTAAACCCATTAATCTAAAAATAAGACTTACATCTTAAATCTTAAATCAGTCTTTCAGAAGTCTTCAACATGATACAGACATGGAAATTTTAGGAATTCATTTTTATGACTTTGGCATTGTAAAATCCCCGAAAATAATAGCTAACAGCAAACAGATTTTTGATAATTTAGAGAATGCCTCTTGCATTAATGTCACACAGACCAGGACAGAGGAACCAACAGCACTCATATTGTTTGTGGCTGGAACACTCAGAGCACTAGCATTAGTCTAACTGCTCCTTTAAACCAAGGAGTGCTTTAAACCAGAGCTTCTAGAGAGAATGGAGAAATGCAAATTTCCAGATTTCGTGTCATGGCTGAAACCACGTCTAGGCAATGAACACGAGCTGTGTTTTTTATAAAAATTCTAAAATTGGTCATCAATTTCATTGTAAGTGGCATTAAAAAAAGTCTTAAGAAGTCTTGAATCTAACTTGCCTCAAGCTGCAGAGACACTGTACTAGTTTATGTTGCAACTAATTTTGCAGCTACTGTAACTTTTGTGGTGCTGTCACTTCACTTTTAGTAATGGAGAAATCATGCATAAATCATCACTTGATAGAAATGATAAGTTACAGAAACTGCAGGTACTGGACACGCTCAAAGAGAGGGCAAGAGTGAGACAATGAAAAAATTGTACCTGTTCTGTTTAGATGTTAGAGTGAAGAGGGTTTCACAAAATACAAATTGAAGCCTTTACATCAGACAATTTTAGTTTGGTCAACCATGTTTGTTAAACATGTTCTTCCTCTTCTGTTCCCCAGGCTGCCAACTGCATTGTGGGAAATGTAGTGTATGAGCGTCTGGCCGACCACGGCCCCAAGCTGGGCCCTGTTTCCAGGAAACACCCTCTGGTTACCAGGTGACGGATTTCAAGAGATTGATTTAGGGAGAGAGTTTGAGGAAAAGTCAATGTCCAGTGAAAAAAGTCAGTGCAGCCGTGGCTGAACAAACACTTCAACACAAAATCAACAAACACAAACATACTGGAGCAATCATCCTGTTTTTCTCTTCTCCTGATATGGCGGTAGTAAAATGACTGCAAACCCTGACTTGGCTATCTGAGCAGAGAAACACCACTTCAGTCTAAATAAATCACCTCACTAGAGCAGGTTATTTACAGAACATGCAGACAATAAAAAAGATGGTGCTGCAGAAACAGTAAAACTGACTCAGTAATTCATGTTTAGAAAATGCTCTCAGCCCATAACAATGTACTAATAAATATAAATTAACCCTTCTTTGTCTTTTGTTTTTCATCTGTGTGTCTCAGGTATTTCACCTTCCCCTTTCAAGACATGACTCTGGAGCAGGAGATGCAGCTATTGGACCAACCAGACAAGCTGAAGCACTTCTTGGCTCACAACGGTTGGGTGATGGGCGACGACCCGCTGCGCAACTTTGCCGAGCCAGGTAAACAAACAAAACAAAGTGCCAAGTGCAAAAACAAATACACTAAGACAAAGGAACAAATAAGCAAAAACCAGCAATTATTAAGGAAGGACAGTAAAAGATAGTCAGATTACAGGAATCTGATTAAAAAGAATTGAGAAGGGAAATCTTGTGGTTTTCTTTAAAAAATCATATTCTTATTTGTTATACTTCGCAAATACAGTATTATGTTTCTCATTTATTTTATTATTTGGAATGTTTATAATGGCCTCATCAGTGAATTAAAGAGATACGCATATGGTTACTATTAAACACTAATATAAAGTCATATAAGACCTTTCTATTGGTCACATGATGTTTGACCTTTAGTGATCCTGAATGGTTGAACTGATGGAAAAAGTTTGCATGCATTTTTGGTCCTACAGCATTTCACTGTCAAACATGCAGCGCGCAGTTGTTGCACTTTCTTGCACACTTCTGTTTGTGTGTTGAATTTACACATCAGCCTACTGAGGAGTATGGCTGTGTCTCCTTCCCACCCTGTAGGCTCCAATGTGTACCTGCGTAGGGAGCTGATTTGCTGGGGCGATAGTGTCAAACTTCGCTATGGCAACGGACCTGAGGACTGCCCTTACCTGTGGGCCCACATGCAGAAATACACCGAAATCACCGCCAAATATTTCCATGGAGTCAGACTGGACAATTGCCACTCTACACCTCTCCATGTAGCTGAGGTATTATCATAGTTAACTTGATATGGTAAAAAAAAACAAAATTGGTAAGTGTCCTGGTAAATGTAAACATTTCCCAGTGTAAACATGATAAATATACTGTGTTTCCATTTTTGTTTAGGAAAGACCGGTTATGTGATCAACTTCCAATGTTTCAGTGTTAATGAATGCATGAATGAATCTCCTGCACCTATTAGATCTCAGTTTACAACACAAGTCAATCTGAAGAGATGTTCTGGCCACATGGTATGTTGAACTCCTGAAAAGCACTGAGAGACGTGTGAGTCACAAATAGTTTCAGCCTGTTCAGGCAGGGTGACTTACCACACCTATCCAACAGTGTGGAAGGCACTGGGCTACATCTGGCTTTAAAAGCTACTGAGTTTTGTTTGAACACACAAAATTTAAAAAGTGAATATAAACTCGCCAAGAAAGGCAGACGACATTTTACAGACAATTTTTATGTAGCGGGGATCGGGGAAGAACCTACATTGTATCTCAGCATTGACTTTCTGATGTCCAGTATTTCATCATATTAGCAAATAGATATAGTGGTGTAACCCTGTCAACAAAAAACAGGAGCAAGTGAGCAGTTAAAGTATTGTACAAATGACAAAAACAGAGCAAAAAGTTGACTTAAAGGAATACTCAACTTACCCAGACTGAGACAAGATGTTGATGATACCATTTTCACCTCTGTACGTCCACTGCCTTGGCTCCTATGGGTAGCATTAGCTTAGCAGAAAGACTAATGCCGGCCTTACACCAAACGACTTTTCAAGCAATTTCACAGTTGCAGACAAATTTCCAAAGTCGCGAAAAAACCAAGATAGTCGTCGCATGTCAGTCTTTTTCTCGTCTTGATGTTCTGAAATCAAAAATGTTTAATATAATCAGCATTCTTTAGTCGTGGCTCATGCAAATAGTGGCAAATAATGATGTGACCATTGTAAACAACCAATAGGTGTGCTATCTCCAGCATCAAACAGGAAGCAGCAGATGGTAACCATGGTGGGGACTCCGGGGAGTTTTTTTTTTAGCATTGGGTCGCTGTGCATCAGTGACACCCTTCATCAGCCATAAACAATCAAACTTAGGAAGTTTCAAATTGCCACTGAGTCATATAACCATTTCCAGCCACGTAACCAAGCATTATGCACAGCAGTATTTGGAAATTAAAAAAAAAAAAAAAACTTCTTACCGTATGTCCCAGTCAAGCGTCAGGTCCATATAACACAAATTAACGATATGTTTTTTTTCTGCCATGAGCTTGTCCAGCCAAATGAAATCTGCTAAATCCCTCATGAGCCCACGGGCATCCTGACTTCTCCTGTGTCCAGGTTACCGACCACAGGTAACCAGGCTTTGCCGTCAGAATGGCCTGTCTGGGAAATTTATAATATAATGTATTTATTATATAATTCATAATTCATGAATGTATAATCTCTAACTTTAACTTAACTTAATCCTTAACGTATTTTCAACTTTTTCTAAAAATCACTATCACCTCAATTTCTCAATATTATTTTCGTAATTAATTAAGTGCAGTGCAGAAATCTGGTCACCTTACTGCAAACACAAGGGCAACTGTGGCCAAAAGCTGCTTCTGTGTCTGCTCCATTGTTCAACAGTTTTTCTTCCTGTAAATTAAAATGATCTCAAAGGAATCTAGTTGTAGTCTTGTAATTAGTGACCCTGCAAGATCCCCAGTCTTTGCAAAATCTTGAGTCCATGACTGAAAACTCTGTGACTTTGTCTTTAGATGTGAGAGGGAGTCACACTTAGTCTTTTCAAAGTCTTCTAGTGTATGGTAGGCATAAAGGAGTCGTGAGCCTCGCTGCATCAGAGTGAAAACATAAACCTTACAGCAACTCCGGAGCTGTCTTATTTACACAGTGTATCGTGTGTATTTAAAGTTTAAAGTAGGAGAAGTTGGATGGTTGGAACTAGAACCTCTGAACACGTATCCTTCCATCTACTAACTACACTTTCAGCTATGTGCAGATCACCTTGCTAAATGAAAGAATACATGTATTCAGCATTTATAGTTCAACCATCTAACTTATCCTCAAACGATTCTCATTTAAAAATAAAAAAAAAATCAGTGTATTGTGTATTTCAGATACACATGATACAATGTGTAGAAACAGCTTCAGAGTTGCTGTAAGGTTGTTTTTTTTTTCACTTTGACGGAGATAGGCTAATGATTCCTGTAGACTTAAAGTTTTATGCTAAGCTAACAAAATGCTACCCATAGGAACTGAATCACTGGACGTAGAGATGTGAAATCCAGTCCGCCTGAGACAACAGCACGGTCTGAAAACAGAAGATTTCCAAAATGAGGTCTAACACAGATCTGTATTTTTGTCACAACCGTCACAACTGGCAGGCTAATCAGTTGGACATCCTGACATGCCGAAAACTTGAAATCTTACAGTTTTTACAATGTGACATGGAGTCATCTTGTAAGTTTGCTGTTGTCACATAGTCTAAAACCCGCTTTACTGATGTTTTTCTGCATCATGAGATCCTAAAATCATTTTTTCCTGCAAGCTCCATAGAAACTAGGAGTGGGTGGTGACGCTGAATTTGATTTTCAATTTAAAAGCATGTAAGCCGTCAGACAAGTTTGCAAAATATATCCTTAGAGGGCTAAATGATTAAGAAAATAATTATTTTAGGGGGGCTGAGAAGAAATGTAAGGGTGCTTGAGTCCGAGTCTAAAATCAGCCATGTTTTCTTGCCCCCTGAACTTCTGGCCTCTTCACCTCACTGTAACCCTGTTAACATGAGCTCCTGTTTGTTTCTTTCTCCTCTGTCTCTGTGTGATGGTTTCGTCTGTCCAGGCCATGCTTGATGCAGCCAGAGCAGTCAGACCCAATCTGTATGTGATAGCTGAGCTGTTCACAGGCAGTGAGCTCATTGACAATGTGTTTGTTAACCGACTGGGGATTTCCAGCCTGATCCGAGGTACACCTCTCATGCAGACTGCTGAATACATGCATGAACTAACGGTTTCTTTGTTTTTTGTCTCTCTCTCTCTCTTGTCTCTTTGCATCATTACCTGCCTGTTCATACCCAACTCTCTCTGTCTGCCTCTCTGTGACTTCCTCTGTGTGTGTGTGTGTGTGTGTGTGTGTGTGTGTGTGTGTGTGTGTGTATACACTTGAACTGAATGACTGCATGTTGTGGTGACTTTGAGGCCGGTTCCCACTGACCTCCTGCTTTTCCCCTACTAACTCTTTGCTCCCCCCTCCCCCCTCGGGTCTTTTGCTTCTTATTT
>OMLF01038055.1:0-22742 GCA_900302615.1 Holocentrus rufus | reverse complement strand
CGTATACTAAG
Source organism: Holocentrus rufus (assembly GCA_900302615.1). Taxonomy (NCBI): domain Eukaryota; kingdom Metazoa; phylum Chordata; class Actinopteri; order Holocentriformes; family Holocentridae; genus Holocentrus; species Holocentrus rufus. The sequence continues at coordinate 22,731 of OMLF01038055.1, read as the reverse complement.
CATGCAAAGACTTGAAAATCATATCAACAGATGAAAAAAACACCCTGGCAGAATCAAATGTGGAGCACTGCTATGAGGCATTATGTTATTAGTTATGGTGAAAATTCAGCCCAACACCAACAGCAATGCACAAGGGAAAAAAAAAACTTTACACTTTTGGAGTTGGTATTTGAGCTGAGATAGGAGGTGAGCATGAGTCTCTAAATGTTTGAGCTGTGTGTGAAGTCAATGTACTTTACTGAAAATAATTAAAAATGTCCTGTTGTGGTTTTGATGGAAAAATAATAGGATCAAAAGCACAACGTGTAGTGCATGATTGACATTCTGGTCATAATGTCATTACAAAGGTACATGAACACCATTGTCTGGGTCCTGCCACCTGTACCCCAATGAGGTCTAGTATCAAAAAGAGATATCAAGAGGCTGAAACCATCCCTAACATGCTATATTATGCCATTACATTGCTGTAGTGTGGTGACCTTGTTGAAAGGCAGTGCTAGCGAGACCAGCCGCTTATGTCTGTCCTGGTTCCCAATGCAAAATAAACCCTTTACAACATGTCAAGTCCACTGCAGCAATGGGCCTAGTGATGGGCAAATGGAGTTGTTTTTATTCTCCTGCCGTCCTCTGGTGTAAAAATCACAAGCAGCCATCATTGCGATAACGGCTGAGCGCATGTGAGCCGCCCTTGGGGAGCTATTGGAGCAGAAGCCCGGTGTTTGCGTGCGGCGCAGGTGTTCTAGCCCTAACTAAACTCCTGACATTTTCAGTGCTCTCCTCCACGGGTGAAGTCAGGTGGGGCTTTCAGACCGCCTGTAAATTATCGGCTCAAACTGGAGCTGAGAGGCATAGTAGCTCCAGTGCAGGAAGGAGGCTGTGTGTGTGTATGTGTGTGTGGTGGTGTCGGTGGTGGGAGAGGGGTTAGAGGGCTGCAGCGTTGTGCTTTTGTATATGATTATGATAATATGCAGGCAGAAGAATGAAGCTAAGGAAAGAACTCATTGGGAAAAAAAGAATGCATTTTTTATCCAGCAAACGTTTAGAGTAGGATGTTTGTCTTAATATCTTCTTCCATCTGCTGCAATTGCCTACACTTCATTAAAATTCAACATCAATGGAATCTATTCAAAATGCTGGTGAACAATAGACGCCAACATTTTCAGAACCAAAATATGTTAAAATTCCCTGCTATGCATGTTGTTTGCTACTAGTGATCACAGCAACACAGAAAAAGGGGGAAAAACTGCAGAGATACTCTGAGTAGATCCCTTTGTCTATACTAAATGCTGGAAATGTGGAAATGAGAGGGTTTGTTCTGTGCAAATATCATATATTAAAGCTTTTTCCCCCCAAATTCAGAAAATGCATTCAGTTTTATCACTTTGCAGAAGTAGAGCTTCTAAGAAGAACTTTGGAAAGATTTTATTTCCCAAGGTTTGATGAACCCCTCCTTAGTGGAACATTATAAAGTTGTTAGAGATTCTTTATATTTACATTTTCATTAGTTTCATTACAACATCTTTTAGTCCCTACTGAAATATTTGTAAAGCTCTTGCAAAAATAAAGAGAATCATTTAATTTTTCTCACATGAATTAATTTGGGGTTTGTTCATTCTTCTGCTTCAATTATTAGGTGCTTGGGAGGAGCACCTCAATTAAAGCATCAAAGTAAAAATTAAATAAATAAATAAATAAAAAAGCCAGGTGTAAAGGAGACAATGCACAGCTGGCTCACAGTAGGTGTTTATGGGTTTCTGGAACAAACTTGAAACTCAGCACAGAGGAACACCTGAAGACCGACTTGGTGCATGAAAGCCAAGAACAAACTCCTCTATGGGTGCTGACGGGATATTTCAAATTGTTAGTTTCACTTTTTGCTTCACATGATTTCCATTTCTTGGATGATTCCATTTTAAGAGAGCAAGAGAGAAAGCGAGAGAGACTGAATTTTAATGCTGTTTGACAAATATCCCAAAAAAAAGAGAAAAAAAAGAAAAATGCAATTAAAATCACCTTAAAAACTCACCAACTTGAGACGACAAACACACAAAACACACCTGCAACAGAACTCAATACACCAATATCTTCACTGCCATATATAAAACTCTACATATTTAGAAGATTCAAAAGTGTACATCAAATCACAGCTTGGATGGATCAGACCAGACCTGAATTTAGATTATATTCAGTGCCTTGTACTAACAAGTATCTAAAATACACATCTGTCTCACCTGCCACCAAGCCTGCCAAAGAAAAACTGGCATTTAACAACATGGTGTTTCTCCAGGGCTGGAAATGAGACATGGCTACCGTCTTTGCTCTGTTGCTATAAAGAATGACAGATGCTTGGCTAACAAATGAACACCGACACAGGAAACCAACATGTAAATTTGCATTAAAGCTCGAAAATAAAACATTGTTTATATCTCTTAGAGCCAGCCGAGAAAAGAGTAAACTGCTTTGAAATTAATGCGCCTGTTCATTTTATCAGTAGTGGAGGGATTAGGCAGGTCATTACCAAAAAGCTTATAACAGAGGCCTACTGAGGGATTAAGCAAACTCCCATCAAATGGATGAGAGAAAATGGGAAAAATATATATATAAACACTTTTTTTATGCCATTATGAAGACCTTAATGCATCGTTTTAGAGGCAGGTCATGCCAATAAGTAGTTTGGTCCTGCTGCACTGTAAAAAAAATGGATTTAGGGGAAGAAACAGAGGGCAGCAAGAATGCACAGTAGGGCTTATGTTGTAAAAGTTCAGAAATAAACAAACATGCCATGGAAGGATTAATAGTCTTGGGATCATGACCGTGTGACATAACCCCTTCAGATTTCATCTATAGCATGACACGGCAGGATAAAAAAACATACACCGCCATTCCCCAGAGACGGTGATGGTACTGCACGGGGCTGTGTGTCAGTGTCTGAATTCTCACGAGTCCAACAGTCTCCCTCCATGCAGACAACCAATTAAAACAGACTGATACAAGCTAATGAATCTAGAGTGAGTTCAAAGGCCTCCCTCCTTCCTTGTGTTATCAAAGCTGATTCAGCGATGACAAGAAGAAAAGACGCAGGGCTGAAGGGGAAGTTATGACAGCGATGCTTATTCATTTAAGTTTACAAGCAGGAGTGGGTAAATGTTCACAGCCGCTATCAGAAGCTCCAGGAGAAATTCTAAAAATGTTTGATGTTCAGGTACTGACCTCTAATCCATTCACCAAGAAATGGCCAACTGGCTTGACATCCTGTCGACTTCCACCACACGTCTCCCACTGCTGGTTCTTCTGGTGGTCTTCTTGCAGTTTCTCCAACACCTACATGTGAGACAAGAGGAAGTGGGACTCCATTAAAGTGACTGACAAACAGGGATATTACCAGGTCACCAGGTTAGCCAAAGTTTTCTAAACCCCTCAAAAAAACTAGCCTAAGTAGATAGAAAGAAGAATTTTGAAGACATTTTGTGTGTTAATTAAATCTACACCTTTCTTATAAAGGCAATTATGTCTTGTACCTTTGTTTTACCTGTAAACTTTGACTTATCTAACTGAAAAATTGCTCACTATGTCTTAAGTTTGTAGCTGGCTCTGCAGTTAAGTCTTTTGATTTGTCATTAAATGAGAAAAAAAAAAAGCGTTGAAGAATTGATGCCCTAATACTCCGAGCATCGTGGTCTGTTAGTAGGTTGTACATCTTCAGAAAGAAACCCTTTAACCAGGTTACATGTTTTCTGAAGTAAATTATGATCGACTTTTCTGAGTGAAACGAAAATGATTGTTGCTTTTTGACCGAGGCAAAATTATACCCTTCCATCAATACTCCATTGATTCAGACATTGAACACATTATAAATGATGATGAGGAAACAAATACATATTTGTAATTGTAGCCATGATGAATTTACAGGCCTTCCAAGAGCAGGGTCATTAATGTCCAACCAATCCATCACCACAAATGTGCAGAGAGTGACATGGATACTTTGCTCTGCAATTAATCTAACCAATATAAATTTCCTAACAGCTCTTGTCGAAAGAGGCTGTTAAACTAAAGATGGTGCTAAATCACAAAGTCAAAGAGAGCCTATTGATCTTTTTATGAATTGAGCTTATTGACAAAGCACTTAAATTAGATATTATACAAATTACACCGGTTGGGCACCCACAAGCCTTTCCTTGAGCCGCCGCAGTTTTACAAGGCTTGAAGAACAAAGACAGTGAGTCAGCCAAGAGTGAGATAAGGGTGGAAAGTTGGACAGCAAGTAACATGGTAAAAGCAGTCAAGTCAGATGGTTGAACCTGCAGCATAATGAAATGGTAGGGCCTGATATTTAATTGCACCTGATTTACGGCTATTGATCTGCTATAACAGGAAAAAGCAGGTCAGGATTTCTCTGCAGGTTTTCAGTGCCTTGAACATCACACATGGTCCACTTCATCTTTTGAGCCTTTTTGGCGCTTGTGATTATGATAAGGTGGATCTAAGTCCTAATAATGAATATAAAATGATAATAATAGTGTAATTTGGTTTTACTGATTTGCATGTGGATTTTATTTTCTTATAAACAGATATGGCCAGAAAATGTGTTGCCTGTTTGATCATCATCCACTCTGTGACAAACCACTCCCACCATGCTCATATGTTACACACATGATAAAGGTGCCCGTTCATCATCGAAGACATATTTATAACTCTATTAAAGTGTTTCTGCTGACAGGCCATTTGAACCAGCAAAAATTATGACCAAAGCCTTTTTGAACAAGCAGTCATAGGAACGAGGATATCTGGCAGTTTCTATGACGCACGAAGAAAAAGTATTTTGCCTGAGAAGTAAAACAGTGGTTGAGAGAAGGGCAGAGATACATATAACAGGGGTAACATTTAAAAGACGGTAAACAGCTCGAAGTGCCCTCAGGTGATCAATGGAAACATCATTTTCATTGGTATCTATGGTGCACTTTGGAGGTGCACATTTCTTACAGTTTCACCAAGCTGGGCATTTTGTTCCAGTGACTGATTCTCCGTTCTGCTGACATTTAAGGAAGTGGAGAACAGGCCAACTGAATAATCACCAGGCTGCGACCCATTACAGGACAACTGCTGTGGAGTAAATTCACACTATGGATAGTCCCTATGGCCCTTATAAAAATGAGATCGTAACACGATGATGTCAACACGCCGGCAGGTCTTTGCTTTGCTTCTGTCCCCAGCAGTTACCTCAGAGAAATCCATCTGAAAATTCAAATCCGAACTTAAACCAGCGAACTGTAACCAAAACTCACCAGCGGATAATTAATTCAAACAATTAAAATAATGAAAAAAATAAAAACATTGATACTCTTGCCCTCAGACATTTAACTGAAAAAGGCATAACAAGATTCAATAACGTTAGAAATGAAAAGGAGCTAGAAATGTCAGCAGCCTTAATCAATATTCGGCAGCTACAGTATAGGCCTACTGATGCTTTTTTTGGAGGCAGGTGCGCTGCAGGCGGTTGACGAGATGCAGAAAACAAGAGTAAATGACAGCCTGGAGCAGCTCATTGTTCCTGGAGCTTATCTTGCATCATTCTTGCTATGTGGGCACTGTCGAAGCAACATAGCTTTCTCTCTAGATGAATCTCTCTTCTCCCAGCGGAGTGAACATCTGGATAAAGCCTCGTCTTGCTGGAGTAGCATCTCAGTTGTGTGACATGTACCACCACATAGGCAGGCACACGCAACATCCACTTATCTCTACCAAGAGAGAGGTAGATGAGATAGACTGGTTAAAATGATTTCAAATTTTCATCTGGATTTTCATTCATTTACTTATAGCATCATCAACAGTAAGAATTCATACAGAAACCCAAATTAAATGTTTCAAGAATGTACAAACTCACACATGTACTATGCAGGATAACAGGCTGTTTCTTCACGAGAGGACCATCAGACAAGCTGAGGCCTTCACTGACCCCTCAATTAGATATTAAAAGGGGTGAATGCATGTGTGCAGGGGTGTCATTACAGTTGCCAAGTGTGTTAGGCCCACACTTGAACCACTGCCCTCCATATCTGCTCTCAGTAGACTCAACGCAGCTGTACAAAGATCTGAGATCCTAACTTGGTCTGTTTAGTACACCTGCATCACCAGAAAGAGAGTGTGTGTGTTTGTGGGTGTATGTACATGTACAAGGATAGATTCAACTATTTATGCAAACTGTTGAATTGATTACATTTTTTTAATGATTTTACATGTTATTTGTTGCATGTCCTTTAAGCTGCTCTTCGGATTGTTACTCAATGAAATTTCACTGTATGTGCAGTGACAGTTGAGATTTATCGATCTACAACAGAGTCAAATTCAGGAAAATTCTTGAAGAGAACAAGCTTCAAAGCAATAAAGACCTAAGACTGAGGCATCAATTTCTGTTCCAACAGGACAATGACCCTTCATACGGAGCTAAATCAATACGAAAACGGCTTCAGAACAAGATCGTCTGAGTCCTGGAGAGGCCCATTCAAAGGACAGATTTGAATCCTATTAAAAATCTGTGGAATGTCTCAATGACAGGACAGAAACACAAGGTGAACATACACTTGGGGAAAAAAATCCCAAGCTCCATTCTAAATAGAGATAAATATCCACCCAGTATTCTTGCCCAATATTAATGAACAATATATCAGCTAACATATTGCCAAGCAACTGCAATTATGTTTATGGATTGCATGTGACAAAAATATTGTCCCCGTGTTTTTTCTTCTTTTTTTTAAAATACGTGAATTTCGAAGAATGTCCACTTTACAAATTGCTTGAATTGTAGGCATATTGAACCCAGACCCGGCACACATTGGAAAGCTGAACAGGGGCAAAGTATGACTTATGGAAATAATCTGTTAAGGATGTATAATCAAGCGCAGGGAAAGTGAAAGACGAGCGGCACGCCTGCTCCCCTTTAAGGTGGCTTAGCATGTGGCTCTCCGAGCTTAGCACTGAGCTGACACCATTTTCATAGCCTTTACATAGTGTCCCTTTCAATCGACCTTTCTTAAGCAAGGGGTTGACACCTTGCATATGAATCATGAACATCAACTTTATGGCTCTCTCCTGTGAATACATTTTGAACATTAGGCAGAGGATATTACTTTTAGAGAGGCTTGACTGAGAATGATATTAGGCCATTAATTATTCCGGTCGCTCCTCATTTGCTGCCATCCTGACACAAGCAGTCATCTATGAGGACGTGCAGCCAGGGTGTGGTGAAAAGAGAAATGGTGACCCATCTGTTGGGTATTCATAATAGATCCATTTTCTTTGGGGAATCAATGGCTGGCCAAATATTGAATGATCACACCACTGATGCTACCACGGTGCCAGGCATCATTGACCATCTGATGCCCAAAGCACTGTCCAAGAATTCTGAGTCTGCAAAGTGAAGGGCCAAATTAATTGAGATGTCTGCTTGGAGCCGCAAATTAAACTGCTTATGTCATTCTTTTCCTCAGCACACATTTTACTAATCCTGCCCCATTCTAATGGACACACGCACGCACGCACCGACACAATTTTGATTTAGATCCCCTAATGGGTGGAGCTGAAGACTAGCAGAGAAAAAAACATATTTCATACCAAAGAGAATCAGTAAAGCAATTTCACTGGCCTCTCTCAGTGACAGCAGTCAGTCATATTGCTGAAGTCTCTGGGGTACTGGGCGTGTATGTACATCCAGTCGTATCACTACACATGTTACCGCCCCAACCTCTGCGGCTGTCATTTTCATAGGGGAATAAACAAACGGGAAACAGCTGAAAAATGACATCTCCAGCTTTGAGATAAATGCATGACATTGATGTTGAATGAAGTAACTGTATCACACAGCTCTGCTTTGAGTGTAACTAAGCAATAGTGGTGCAATCGCACGGATGAAATAGCCTGCACTCCTTGCAGATGCTGTCTGCCTGCATGTTAGCATAAACAAATGCTTTGAAGGCTCACATCTGTATGCCAAGCCGAAAGCAACAAAGCTGAACTTTAAATGAGCTAAAATATAAGAGAAATGGGAACGCTGAGCTACATATGGAGGATTCTCACAGATACAATATTAAATCTGGCATCCAATAAAGATGTGAAAGATAGTGGCTCTTTCTAGACTAATTTCCATTGTGCATATACCAATGCATGTTCAATAATAGATGCACACTTGAAAAGGAAATGGAATCTCTTGCTCATTCCTGATTCATAATGGCCTGTCAAAGCTGATGCTCACCTAACGAGAGGGCTCAGGTTACATCTTAATGTGGACTAACGAATACAATGGCTCAATGTGAATTCTGTCAAATTCTAAGGGGAAAAAAACATGCATGGAGGGAAAAAAACATGCATCGATGGAAAAATCATGACATTACCAAGCCAGAGGTCTTTCATTCACTTCCAATATATGTCAAAGGCTATTACGATATATCAAATTCTCATTGCCAATACAATTCCTATACAACAGTTTCAAATCAATGAGTTTCCAAAGCCACATAAACTGGGACTCCAAAACAGACACTCAAACTGGGCCGATACCCCATGACTGCAGTCTCCCCACACACCAACCTCTCAAAACATTAGGGTAATCTTCACACTGGATTTAGAGAATAAAGAGGGCTTCAGTGGGCCTGCATCACATGCTGAGAGACGTGTCGTGGCTGTCACAAGTGTTCAAGAATATAGTCAGTAAATTTTGCTGTTTTTCACTGGGGCTTTGCATATATTTTGAGGCTCTGTCTCCCTTTTACTGCCTGGGAAAGAATGCGGGTCTGTCTCAGCCTCTCCACCATGGATTACACCCAGATTGGGTGCAGCTGTTCACCCATTGCTTTCTCTGTTTTCTTTTCTCTTGCAAAAAAATATTTTTTTTCCATTGGTGAATTGCCTAACAAACTGCGCACGCTGCCACACTGCACCTGTGGCATCACAAGTCAGTTACCCTCCACACAAACACACAATCGAAGGCCCTTTTTTGCATTCAGTCGTTGGATCATGCTAATATCGGGGCAAGGAGGGATATAGTGGCAGGCTGAAGCAACAACAACAAGCAGGCTCTGGGGAGGCAGGGGGAGCCTGTGAGCAAATGCATAGTGACAGAGGAACTTGAAAACTGAGGCTTCGCTGAGAGCCACTCCCGCTTTGCTGTCCAACTCTAAACTTAAGAAATAGGATGAGAGGATATGGCTTGGAGAGGGAGGTAGCAAAGGCAAGCTCGCAAGAGGAAACTGAGATGAAAGTGAATAAGAGTTTTGGACCGAGTTTTTGGAAGCTGCGTAAATAGCCTTGGTGCCTGTCAAGACTCTATGGGGCTTCTCTGTAGTAAACTCTGTGCTTTCATCCTTGTAGACAAAAGCCGGCGCTGGAGAGACGATAACATCTGATCCTGGCAATAAGTAACAGAAGTAGCAACAAAAAACACAAATGCACACATAAACACTTCACAGCAGACACCCAAATAGCTTAGCAATTAAGTGAGCTTTCATTATCCTGTAACGTATGTGCAAGCTGAAACCGTAAACTCCACACCTCCAAAGCACTGTCCGCATGAGACTTCATTAGCCGCAGATACATCACCGTACTGCCAGTGTAGAGCAAAAGGAAACTTAGTGCATGTCTTGCTTTTGAAGGGAGAGAGGAAGACACTCCTGCAGATCAGGGACAGAAAGATAATGACATGGGAACTTGTCCTACCAGCCACTGAATGTCTGAAGTAGAGCTCAGAACTTGTTAGGAGCACAGAAACCTTGATGTGAGGTCTCAGATAGAAGAGGGCTGTGCCCCAGCTGCCTTCCGCATGAAGACAAGACTCGCATCCTCAGAACCTTGTTAGTTCTCTGAAAAGGCCACCGACTAGTTTGGAATATTAAGCAGTCCAAGCCGTCTGAAATCAAAAGGATTTTGAAAGAGAGTGGGAAGCTTCAAAAAGGCTTTTGATGGTATGTATCGCTCAATCTCTTGCAGATATGACAGAGTGAAATAATAAAGACAGGGGAACAAAGGGCTTCCGAAAGGGTGGGAGGGGTTATTCTTCTCTTCTCTGAACCTAGCATATGCATACAATATTATTCCTCAATCAAAGGCTTGCTTTTAAAATATCAAGACTTTTGACTGGAGAGAGAGTGTGAGAGAAAGAGAGAGCAACAACGAGAGGGGGAAAGAGAAAAATAGACAAAAAAGTGGAGAAGAAACTGGGACACAAGACAGGTTTCAGGACATCCATAATTCTTTTCCCATAGATATTAGACACGATGCACACTCCCTAACATTAATCTCTATTTATCTAGAAAGGAAAGATTTGGTTCCCTCACTGCCATTAATCTTCAAATACAGTCCACTTTGAGAGCATTAAGTGACATGTCTGCACAGCTCCATGTTCTAAAACATGGTCCTATTTCCATATACTGTTTAGGGCAGGATGAAATCATGAATAACAACAAGTAACACATAATGAAATTTGGAAGTAAGACTGCAACAATTAGCATAATCCTCAAATAAATGCAAATTTGTCAATATACATATTTATCATCCACACATCTGATTAGATTTACATTTTCAGGCATGAAAACTGACAGACACATATTTCACAAATGCATGACAGGTACGTCTTCTTACTAAGGTTGGGCATCAAAAACCAGTGCCAGTTAGGCATCGGTTTGTGGTGACAACCAAAAAATTAATTAGCTCTATTAGCTAATTTTTTCAAAATTGCTTATCGTCCCAGCTCGGGGCCGGCAATATGGACAAAAAGGAGAAATCACAATACTTTTGACCAATTTAGTGACAATTTTGTAGGGATGACTCTTGGTGTTCTCACAAAATATTTACACAATGAGATTTTTGATAAACAATCACTAATAATGTGGATATGATGACCAAACATGTAGAGGAAAATAACATCTAGAAAAGTCTACTAAGTTTGGAAAATTGCATCCCTTTACTGTAATGCAGCCTTTAAAACCTTGGAAAGACAACACTTATTCCACAATATTACGATATCCAAAGTCCCAGACAATAGCTAGACCTAAATCACAGTGAATATGGACACAATGTCCAGGCCTAGTCCCAGTCCAACAATACTTTTCATAAAACTCAGTCGTGCTGTATATCCATCATTCAATTGTCTCTGCCACTAAATGAACAGTTGCATGAAAAGTTTTTTTAATATCAAGAATTAAAGAAAATTGCTGATACACATAAAGGAAGAAGAAGAAAGTTTAAATTGTCAATTAATGTGATTGCTCACCCTTTCCTGTACCCACAAACTGCATGACATTTGCAAGCAGGGAATTATTGAATAAAATTCATGTATTATTACATGATCAGCACATATCTGAACATTATTCTACAATTATGATACTTTTGTTTTTTTTCTTCCTAGTGACAAAGGCATATGAACATGTGGTTTAGATTTTGCCTCTGTTGCCTCAGTCTGTCCAAAAGGAAAAGTAATCTGAGAATGAAGGTGGAGAAATATTGTTTCCACATATAGAGGAAGAGGTGAAAAAGGAGGGAAGGAGAGAAGACTTCTTGCTATGATTTCTGCGTGGGAGAGGAGGCTATTCACTCAACGGTCTCAAGGGGAAATCTAAGGTCAGGGTTTCTAATGAAATGATTAGATCACCAGCGGTCTATGCAAGCATAATTACAGATACAGCCAGTTCCCCTTCAAAGATGTTTAAAGATGTGATCGCACAGTTTTTTCTTTGTGCAACAGTTATGCAAACATGTAAATTTAATAACAGTAATCCTGTTGCAGTGAAAAAATTAACCATCACATTTGGAAGAAATTTAATTTAGCCTAATGACATGTCTCTTGCAATATGTCCCTCTCTCAGTAATTTGACAACAGGTTGGTGCCCTCGGGATGTTTTAAAGCAATCTTTGGTTACAAGTGGGGCTGTCAGCGTTAACGTGTTAATCGCATGTGATTGCATCAGGTGCATAACGTTATGTTTTTGTTTTTTTTTACTGCATGTTTATGTCCTCCCTTAAGGCCGCCTGTGGTTAGGTAAACAAGCAGCAGTGTGTTCTGCAGCCTGCTGGCTGTGCAGCTAACTTTGAGACTGTGATTACTTCTGATCATGGCGATGGAGAAAATGGATATCACTGTGATATTGTAATACTGAATGTTTGTTTTCACTTAAAAAGGCTTCCAGACGGTTTGGTTGATAATTCATACGCACCTTGTGTCAAGTGGAATTTAGGTGTCACTGAAGTAAAAAAAAAGAAAATGTTCCTGCTTTGACAGCCCTTGAACTGTAATTGGACGCACAAGAGGTACGTTGAAGGCTAATTCCATCTAGTTTTGCTGTATGTACACGCAGAGGAGATGTATTCAAGTATGGATGAAAACTTCTGCGGCACTGGCCTCTATGGGTTAAAAATTGCATGTTTGCTGCACTTCTGGCACACCCAATCAGTGATGCAGTACCAGGTATTTTCAGTAGCTCTCACTGGTAAAGTACCTGTGGCCACATCACTGATTGGGTGTGGCCAGAAGAGCAGCAAGCGTGCAAGATTCAACCCCCAGATGGCAGTACAGGAGTTTTCTGCCAGTGTGGAGTCACTTTTAAGTCCCCATGCATTGAAGTCACATACTTGTACTTGACTTGTACTTCCTGTGAAACAGAATCTCTTATTAATTATTAATTCTGACTTCACCCATCATAATTAAAAATAATAAAAAAAAATCCACCAATATAACCTTCACAGGCTTTTGAGCAATTTTGTTCCTACACCTGTATTGTGTTTCTCTCCCAGTCTATTGGTTAACACTTGTGAATGATCCCTCCTTGCAATATGTCCCACCCTAACATCCTGTTGTACCAGGAAATATATAATAAACCCTGACCTATACATTCTTTACTATTGGTTGTAATTTTGATATAAGCATTTAAGATCTTTCTCTTCTGCACTCAAACTAAGAGAAAGTGGTCTTACAAGTCTGTTAGCTAAAAACTGGAAAGTAAATTGTTGTTTATTTATTTATTCATTCATTTTTTGTGTTTCAGATTGAGGCATTATCTCCCATAAAATAATGACACCATTTTCAGTCATTCCAACACAGACAGTTGCCGTCCCACTTCAGTGCATCCTGGTTTTGAGGAACAAACACCTGCCACGCATACTTCACATCCTGAAGAAATCCAGTTAAGTTCGTTTTAAAAACATGATCACACCACTTATTATGCTATCACTGTTCATCAGCGACCATGACTTTGATGATACGGTGCCCACTGTTAACTGTAGGCAAAGGTTCAGTAAGTCATGCTAGAACAAAGGTTGTTCAGCTCCTCAGGACTGAGGATTCTGCTCGAATTTTCAGCAAATTATGAGCTTGTGTTAAGAGAAATGTCATTTAGGAGAATTGTTATACATGCCTTCAGTCTGATTTTTAATTGACCTTTCCACTGAGATTAAAATGAGATCAAAGGATTTCATTGCAGTGGCATGTCGGTCTTTTCTGATATAAGCAGAAGACAGTTATTAGTCCTTTTCAACAACTATCCAAGTGTGTAATATCAGGCTGCATTGTCCCCAATTTAATCATGTGTGAAATGTTAGATTGTGATTCAACATGTCAGTAACTAACAGCTTTGATCTGACAAGAGTTAATGGCAATTACAAGCAGCCACACTTAAATTAAAATATTGTGTCTCAGACTGTGGTGTAGGAGTGAGACCTTGTTGGCATGGGCTCCAACACCCTGTATCACCCAGGACCATGCACAACAATATTTCAGTGACAACTCCTGCACTTCTATTCAAAACACAGGTAGTTCAGAAACCTATGGGTCTGTTTGTTTACTAGTTGGAAAATCTTATAGCTCTTGAAAGCTTAGAAGGCTTCCCTGGATGAACTGCAGACAGATTACTGTTACTCACCAGATGGATTAAACCAACTGCAATCTCACTGCTTTCATTTCTTCACTATGTTTCTAATAGTACATTGATTTGTCTCCAGAAACTTGAGAAAACTATTTTTTCATGCGGTTTACTGTCCATTATAGCAACATTAACACTTGGTGCACAAGATACAAACAGCACTCAGAAAAAAGCTTTGATCCTTTCTCTATCATCTCCAATTTTCTACACAATTCCTGTAATTCCACTGCACTTAACCCTCTGGGTGATATCCTTGGCCTTCCAAAATCCAAGTAAACTGTTATAATTTCAAAGCACCAGCTTTAAAACAGCCGTGGAAACATTTTTCAAGCAACAGGCGAAATGGAAGATTTTTCCTCTTACTATCAGCTGAAAACCATCCCCCTCTGGATGAAAACAAGGCTACATAGTCACATGTAATGACGTGACATCAACAAATGATTCCCACAACCGTATGAAACAAAACAACAACTTCAATTTCACTAAGTGACATATATGCTTGTTTATTTCATTCTTAATGTGTGCTTATCTGTTCATAGCCATCCATTTTTCTATCGATGCATCTATTTATATATTTTTAATATAAATTTTACTGTATTTTTACGATATTTTTTTATTAATTCTACCCTTTTATTCTGTAAGGCACCTTGCTACTAGCATTGCTGCTATATTTTTCTTTAAATATAAAGCACTGTGAATTGCCTCTGTCTATGAAATGTAATATGTAAATAAAGCTGCCTTGCCTATCCATGGCAGGTTTTTAAGATTTTATCAATTCCGAGGTGCTCCATTGGCTCACCATGTACCACATATTATCACCGCGGCACAGGTTCAATTCCAGTGAACTCCCTTTGCTGCATGTCATCCCTTCTCTGTCCCCCATCTTTCCTGTCTATCTCTCCTTCTACTGTCACTGCAAAATAAAGTAGAAATGCCAAATAAATAATCGTTAAAAAAGATTTTACTAATTCCAGTGCCAATTTCGATTCTTCTCGACTTCTTTATAGATTCCTACTGTATATATTTTCTGAGGTAAAGGAGTGGTGGAGCTAGTTTTACTACATTAATCATAAAAGACATTTGTTTTGCCATTACTTTTGTCTCAAAGTTGCTTTCTAAACACCTGAGGTACATATATTTTAGAAACCAAGTGATACAGAGCTACTTGTGCTGGGAGAATGAAGAGGACAATTTTTTTTATTGTTTTTTTATTAGTTTTGCAACTGATATTTTGGTAAGTTAATTGCTTAAAATTGTATATGTGTAGCACCTAAAAGTTACACAAAAAATTGTTATTTCAATCAGGGAATGTTGGGTATCATGTAAAATTCAACTTTCCCATTTGTATTCATCACTTTATTGGGTCCTTCAAGCACACTCTACCCAAACAGTGATATTTCCAAGGCAGCAGCTTCTTGCTGCTGACTGCTGGCAAGGTGCAGAACAAGTACAGAATATATATGAGAAAATGAGGTAAATATTGGACTTTTGGACCACGGTGCATTGGTTTGGCTTCAGAACATTTGGATTATGCTGTTTGGAATAATTTTATTTTATTTTATTTTATTTGGCAGTTACTGGAAACTGTCTCCAGTAACTTTTCATGTTCTAAAGAAAGCTGCCACAGAGCTGTGCTAGCAAAATCAATTTATGATATAGACATCCAAACTTTTTCCCCAGAAGGGGTCAAAAAAAGTGTGTTACACAGCTACTTGCATAGAGCTGTTCAGCATTCTTAATAATCAATTTGCAGAATCATTAATGTGGCGGAACCAGGACTAAATTGAAGCAGATTGTCAATAACCCAGCTCTAAGTCTATCTAACAGGACATTAGATTCTGGTTGCACCACGTCATTTATTCTTTTGTGCCCCAGATGGATGACGTAGTTTTGAGATATCCGTGTTGCACAGCCATGGCCCTCATAATTCATCACTGCTGACAGAGCTTTGTCAAAGCAGAGCTGAATGGCAGACTTGCTTCTCAGACAAGGGTATGGGTACGGGTATGGGTAGGTGGAGAGCAGACGAGAGGAGAGGAGAATAACCTTGATGGAGAGGTGCAGCAAAGCCTATTTATTCAGCTGCACTTCCTCACATGCAGAACTCTACAGAGACATCAAATTCACTCCCCTTACTGCAGTCAGCATTCCCAAAGCTTATTGCAGATGCACAGACTTAAGCAACCTTCATAATGAGAGGGCAGATGTAAACAAACCAAGAAATAATTTACTGTCACAAACAATCATATGTGACCGGCACAGATATTACATTAGCACCAGAAATTGGTGGACACTGGTTAAGTGGATTAACTGGTTAAGTATAAGGCTAATGCTTGCAAATATGTGCACTGGAAGACAGGCCAAACAAGTGTCTGAATTTACCTGTATAAATATTTGTTTTAAGGTTGCACACTTTTAAAAGACCATGGTGGTGTTTTTGCATGTTTTAGCCCATGCACTACGTTTAATATACACTTTACATAACAACCAACCATTTTCCAAGCTAACCATATCATTTTAGATGTTAAGATGAGTTATTCCTGGCTCCCAAACAGCCACTCCATCCCCTTCATTTGAATACAGTACAAAAAGCTTGAGATTTGAAACTTTCTTGAAATAGGTAATCCTTCCAAGTGAACATCAGACTAAGTTTTATTTTTGTAAAAGTTACTTTATTGGTGTGTGGTGATCAAGTTTAATAGTCACATTGATTTGAAAAGTCTACATGTCTTTGGTGTGCTCACATAGTGCTGGGAAGCATCTGGGACTTCACAGTTGGCTGCCAAACAGCACTGCATTCATGCACTGTTTGGCTGGAAAATCAAACCCAGAAGACAAATGATAATCAAACACGGGAATCATGAAAAGAATGATGTGGTTTTGGCTTCTTTTGGTTTCAAAAAAGTTATGATAGTTAGTCTGGCTAGCTACCAAGTAGGACAGTCTTTTTCTTCTCCTTGGAAACCAAAGTCTCACTGTGGAGCCTCACTTACTGAAATGTACTCTGAACTTTCAGTACACTGGCACTTCTAGCCTCAGGCTTAAGGCTCACCTGACCCTCTCTACCAGGCACCAGCTACCAGTGATGCATGGCACTCATCTGAGATTTGGCAAGCAAGCTTTACAAGTAGGATGAGACTGTTCACAGAGCCACTGGCGAATTGTTCTTGCACACCTTATAATAATGCTCAACAATAAGTACTGGAAAATATTTCCCACTGTATGCATAGCAATTGCTTAAGAATGTTTGAAAGATGAAGGGTTTGAAGAAGGCCACAACATTGCAATTAAAGATCTAAAAACTAAGTCATCCTGCTTACTTTTGGATAACATGTGCAATTATTTCCTGTCCATTCAAGGCCTGCACTAGCTTAACTCCCCGCCTACTGTACTCGAGAGCAATACATGTGCTCCAAGCTCATGTAGCCCAGTTATGATACTTTATATAGCAGCCCAGTTATGACACTGTTTTCTCTGGTTTGCACAAGTGGCTGCAACCATTTACATCTGGAAACCTCAGTGAACTTTTATGGCTCACCACTGTTGTACATGGTATATGCCACTATGTCATCACAGTAACATCTGTCAGATGTCTGATACACTCTTCTGAACACAAGTACAAAGACAAGAAAGGACAATACATGAACAATAACTGGCAAAAATTTTACTTACACCACAGATTCCCCTCATAGAATAGATGATCTGAGTAGATTTTCTCTTACTAATTTTACTGAAAAAATGATTTTCTTTAAACTGTTTTAACTCCTTAATGCTTTAAGATGTGGCATTCAAATGAATACCTTGTAAATATAAATATAACCTAATGAGCTCATTAGCATAGCCATTCATGTTTAATATATTGTGGCAGGTCGTTAGGTGTTGACAGCTGACTGCTGTTTCTTAAAGACAAACTAAAGTTACTTGCTACATAAATATGATTAATCCTAAGAGTAACTTACATTTTCTAGTCTTTGTAGATGAAGTATAACCAATCTAATAATTTCAACTCATTATCAAATAGAGCTGTTACTTTTTCATTAAAATCCAGATCGACAAGTTCAAACGAACATGGCGCTCGGTTTGAGCACAAACATTTTTCATCTTCTCACAATATCTCATGCCAGCTCTGTGTATGCTTGCACTTATAGTTGTTTTTGTATTTGGGGAAAACATTGGTTGATTTCCTGACTGTGAAGCATCTGTGCAGATGTCTGTCCAAAATAATTGATTTATTCTGCCCAGATTTTGCTAAATTTCAAATTCAGTGTATGTGGCTGATGACCTTTAATTTATACAATACAAATTAGCATGCTATGATGTAAACCAAGCTTAAATTTAGAAATCATTGTTGGCAGCTAAGAAACGTCTGTTTAATTTGAATATTAACGCAGACAAACCAATATTAGTCTCATAATCTATTTTGTTCCCTAACCAATGACAACAATTTGCAGCATCTTGACCGATCATTATGTCATTTGATTTTCTTACACTGTGTGTGACAGCTAGGGGTGGGTGTGCAGTAAATTGCTGCATTCAGAACATGGGTAAAAATGTATCGGCAGAGACTTAGAAAGAGATTATAGTTTGCACCACGGATGTGTGTTCAAATGAAATGGAGCTGTGCCACCACTGTATATCTCACCAGTCAGTGTTACCAGCTGCAAAACCGATGAAAACACGGGGGCAAGGTTCCATATATACCATTTCCATCCACAATTCAAAGAAATATATACGGATATAAAAAATTTGCTGAATTTCTCACCACTTTCATAACATACATTTGATGATTTTATCCCATTACTGAGAGGTTCTAGTTATAACGGCACATATAACAATATGCAACATCTTTATTAATGTGGTTTTTTACGCAGTGTAGTTTTATGCTGCTCCCACCCTAAGAGACTCTGACCCCACAGACCATTTTGTCCAACCAAGCTGCCAGCCACTTTCCCAAATTGCTCCAAAGTCACTGTGACTCAAACACTAAAGGGTAATTGCCCTGTGGGGTCCACATCCTCGAAATGTTACCCTCTCAACCAACCGACCGACCAACATGTATCTGTTACTCCCACTGGATGTGTGTCTATCAGACACGTCAGATTTGTAAGCAAGAAAGATTTTGACATTTTGACATTATAATGACATTGAAAGGAAAGCATTGTTCAAAACATTTAATTCCAACTTGGGAAATCCTGATCAACTCTTTTTGCCCCCAATCCGATTTTGAGTCACTCAATATTTAATATCTGCTGATATCAAGTCCCAATCGAATCTATACATAATACAGTTACACTTTATGAATGCACTGAACTGAGTCAAACCAGTGGAGGCAGTATAAGCTTAGAAAGCTTTGAAAAATAGCCTACATCATGGCGCTTTCCATTAGTGGTTTTTACTGAATACCATGACAAACAAAAGTAAGCTATTTAAAATATGTTATTTAAAATATGAACTTTGAACTTTAAATAAATGCATTCTTTGCCTGTCTGGCCTGTGAGAATTTGCCTGCTTGAGAATGGTGTTTCTTCAAGCGCCTAATTAGATTTGTTGTGTTTGTACAAGGCTCTGTTCTTACGGTCTCTAGAAATGCTTGCGTTGCAAACATGGCACGCTGCTGTTGTGCTGCTTTCAGTTTGCAAAGTGAAATAATTTCACACAGCTGACATTTCAAGAGCATGCTTCTCTCCTCAATCATGTCATTTACTGCTGCAAGTATATAATGTGATGATTTGCGGTACTAAGTCCGATGACAGTTCATGTAATTTGGGCAGAAGAGGGAAATTATATTCATGAGAATTTGATGGGGCGTTTTGTAACTGATCCTGATCGCTTAAAATGCATGGATTGGGCCCATGACATCTCTCATTTCAACAATCAAACCACAGTGATAGTCAAGTCCTGATGGTCAAGTACTGATAGTCAAATGAACAAGAGGGGAACAATTCTGCACACTAGATATGCAACACAATTTCAAATGCATACAATCACAAATTTCTAGATCATCCATGCCGGTTAGAAGCAATATAATACTTTGGATCAACACACACATATCAAATAAATGCCCTTAGTCTATTAAAATGCTGGGTCTGCTGCAGCAACAATATAGTCGACTACAGTCTCACAGGATCAAAAGGTTGACTGCTTTTAGAGATGCAACTGGCATTACAGAAAGATGAATGAACGTCTCTGGCAGCTTGGGTAGTTTTACTGTAAGTCGACTGACAAATGGTGGCTCTCTCGACCCCAAAGTACTTTATTCCTCTGGGGAAATAGTGTAAAGACAGTACTGGAGCAGTACAAAGACGATCCAGACAAGAGGCTATAACAGGGCCATGAAGAAAAACTAAAACAAGCGCTGCTGATATAGGAGCATTGGCTGCAGCAAATGACTGTTGGGGCACCCTCTAGTCTTAGTATGTCCAAACAATCCAATAAAGACTTAAGGGGTCTCAGGGGCCAAGGTCGAGCCTCCTACCTCAAAAGAAGGAAAACTTCATTTGCAAGCCTAATCTAGTGTGAATGTCACTGAAGGCATACAGAGAGAGGGGAATGGAAACCTATTTTGTTCAGGGAATATGTGAGTGTGTCAGAGTTGGCCATTTCTGCAATATTGGAGGGCAGTGAGTTGTAGAGATGGCTATTAAAACAATTAACCAAGACATCCTTTATCCACATAGGCTGATAAGAGTGGGTGGCTCCCAAATGGCTGCCGAGGGACATTTCATGATCCAGCTCCATGTATTGAGCCGTACAATTATCAAACTAGGTAGAAAATAAGTCATCATTCATAAACATGAGGCGGCTTTTGAGAGGGAAGGAAAAGGAAGAAATGCACTCTACAACAGTATAATATTTTTCATATTATTCCTATGATCTTGGACTAGTCCACCAAGATTTGTGAATGTGAGCGAGGCATCCCTAAAGCTAGAGCAAGGAAGTCAGGAATCACCTCAGATGCAATCCAAAAAATGTAGTTTCACTGACAATAAATGGAAAAATGGCTTTAAAATTGAAAAAACGGCTCCTAGCTGTTTGAGCACAACTTATTTTATCCCCAGAAAAATGACTTCCATCTAAGCTAACAGGATGATTTTCCATAGATACGGGTATTATCACTCCTGTAAGACTGATGTGAGTCAAACACTCTCTGTACATGTATGTTACAACCTTGCAGTTTTCCACACAACACAGGACGTTAACAACACAAAACACACAATCAGTCTCGGGTATTGTATATTACATACCATTACTGATCAAACAACTCAGTAAAGTGTCTTAATATGACAGGTTTGAAGCTTGAGACCTCAGCTTATAACTTTGGGAGAGATTTGTCTGAAATTTTTAAGATTTTGACATCAAAGGAAAATAATAATATGATGTGAATGTGAATTCTGTCTCATATTTCTTTATAACCCTAAATGAGGATCAGGTGAAGGTTTTTTTGTTGTTTGTTTGCTTGTATCATCGATGGCTATACACACTAATCCATTATTAAGGGACTGAATGTGCTGACTGAAAAATGTGCTAGATCTCGCTGAAACTTTTTTTTGTGTTTCAATAATTACTTTTGTTTACCAATGAAATCAAACTGCTCAGGACTTTGAAACGGTCTGTGTGCTGTAACACTAGATGGCAGTGTCAAGATTATATTATGTCCATGATAACGAAGCACAAATGTAAAAAATGTAAGTAACTGTGCTCTGGCACAGGGTGTGTCTAATGTCAGACACTTTAAATTCTGTCCAAGCCAACCTTTTGGGCAACATTTTGGGATATTTATCACCATGAATTTAGAAACATATGGCAATCTTTATAATTTGGGATGAGGTAACGTTCAAATGAACATATCTGCAAACCTCCTCTGCCAGTCTCTCTTCAACTGGCTCCATGCTGTCTTCGTTATTGGCAGAAACCAACCAAAAGTACATGGTTGGAAATAGGAACCTGCCCAACAATTTTGGCCCTCTAATCTCTTTCAACAAGAAATACACCAAATTAAGGAACTACGAGCTCTTAAAATGCTGTTTCATTATGATTTCAAGCTACTTGTCAAGGCCTTCCCGGTCACCTGAGTGAACATGATCAACTTCAAAGCTACAGTTATTTCATCATCCCCTTGTAACTATGGTTTTCACTAATTCCATTATAAGAAATAAGTCCTTTGGATTACTGGACACAAGAAAGGGCTTTTGGTAGGTTGCTCCATTTGCGGCATTAAGTCATTAAAACTTAAAACTGACTAATCTGGGCCAAAAACTTTTTCTCTTTCTGCTCCCTCTTTTCGCACCCAATTTTCACCATAAAGCACTGTGAATAAAAACATTTTTTGTCGATACACTTGAGTGGCCATAACCCCATTTTACTCAGGAATTTCTTTTTGTTCTCACCTCATTTTAGTGTTGAGGCATAATGTATATAGAATAAAAAGAAAAATGACAAAGACCAAACTCAATTGGCACAGTTGCAAACAGCACAACCAAGGGCAGGGAAGACAAACACGCTGTTCCACTAGCCAATGCCAAGTAAAGTTTTTTTTCACCCTCTTTTTCCATTATGGTCTGTAAGTGTTTGAACAAGTGAATTACATTGGAAATCTGGAGTGAGTGATAATGATGGGAGAGGCATTCAGCCTGTTAGTATAACACGAGGCATTATCAACTTTGATTACATAGCACACAAGCTGAGAGACAACACAGTGGCCCCTCTCTTCTCTATTCACTGCCACTAAATGGACACTTTCAGGCAGGACGGCCACAAAAGACAACTCTGGTTGATTAAAGTAGAAGAGCACTATTGGAGCTCATGTGTGGGCAGCATGTAACCTGTGTGTGTGACC
>OMLF01038051.1:0-10138 GCA_900302615.1 Holocentrus rufus | reverse complement strand
TTGTGAGGGTGCCAGAGTCCAGTGACAGCAGCTGGTGCTTGACAAAGTGTATCATTGACAGTGTGTGGCCAGGCAATTGTTCAGGATTTACACACGAGCACACATGAGCACACACCTTCAGTCGTATTCATAGGTCCGCGCACACACATACACACACATGCAGCACACGCGCACGCACACACACTGACATGCACATACCCTCAGCTGCTATCTTCCAGCAGACATTGAAGAAGCAAAACATGCAGACACGGCCGCCTCTCAAAGCAATTACAGCAGATTGAAACCAAATTAAATTTGAAGCCTTAAGCAATACCAGCGACTGAACGTCTATGACAGATATGACAGGAGAGGAAGGGGGTGCTGCGGGACCAAAGGGTGGAGGGGATGATGGAGAGAGCGGCAGGTGTGGGTCACAGAGGTAGAAAGAGCTACTTGGATAGAAGAGCAAACACAGACAGAAGCAGAGCAGAGTGAAGGTCCCATATATAGAAAAACAGGATTAGACACTATTTTATTTCAACATAGAAAATATGGCATATGTCTGGCTAAGGCTTGGAGTGAAAAAATATGCTGCGCATTGAAGATTCCTGTTAAATAGATCTCATTATAAAATGAGAGAGTTCTGCAAAATTCTGCAGAAAAAAGAGAAAAAGTAAATGAAACATAAACTACAGCATTATATCCTAATAAAAGCACATTTCTCTGCACTCATTGGAAAATGTCACACAAGCAGAACTATATACCATACTCTATAGACCATTTACGCATCACAAATATGCGCCCGTTATAGGCATACAGATTAGCTCAGTTTCCAGTTCTCCAAGAGATATCATTTCTCCATTTTCATTATTCTCGTCCAAGAAATGACAGGATTAGATGTGGCGGCTTTTAAACATCTGATGTTATCTCCCTCTCCTGGGTGAACAATTAATCCCTTTCACTTCCCTTCTTCTCATCACCCTCTCTCCCCATCTAGGCTTCATCTCGGCTCCTCCGTCTCTTCCCCTCTTCCCCCACCATACGGTCTGTCTCTCCCAGAGGAGATCTGCCTGCGTTCAGAGAAATGGAGCTGAATGCCCCGGCATTTAAGTACCTATACCGCGACGCTATATGAAAGCACACAATGCCGATGTTTCTGTAATCTGTCACTGGTCTTGCTGCGGGACAAGCGGCACATGCACACACGCTGGTACAGGGGTAAAATAACCCATTTACCTCCCTCTAAATTCATTTGAGAAGCATTTGTGCAGAGCTGTGCCAATCAGGAAATTGGGCAGGCTTCTTGTTAGTTGCCATTGGCCTTTTGCCACCTCTCTGTCTTTTAAAGGGGAAAAAAAGTGGATGTCATTATGTTCAGTGATGACCAGAGTGTTTAAAATTCTCACAGCATGTGTCAAACCCCAAATGGCATGTAAGCTCTACAGAGTAATTAATTCACCTTGACTCATCCATGAGCGATATAGCTCATGGATGCATATCTTTTATAGATTATATAGATTTTATAGATTATAAATGTGGCTTGTTGTGTTTCTAAATCCAATCTGGTGCTCCAGAATAAATAAATAAATAGAACAAAACTCTCCATTGCAAATAAGTATTTAGGTGGATTACATTAGGTAGATTTGCAATCAGGTTAACATGGCGGATACAGTATGATAAAGCGAAGATTAACTCAAATTATAGTCAATCACACATGTATGTCACATATATGTCAATATACCCTTTGACTAGCAAGTTAATTAAAAAGCAGCGAGAGCTATTTTCTGTGGAGACTGTTTTCATTGGGCGGAGCGGTAACTAGCGTGGTAGCAGGTTTCACACAGGTTAATTCGGCCAGGCAATGTAAATGTTTGACCACTCTGCTGCACCTCCCGCCTGGCCGCAGTTCCCAGAGTGCACTGTGGAGAGACGGTGAGAGACGGCGACTCTGAATATTTCAGAAGGTGCTCTGAATTCACAAGTGCTCCAGTTTGATGCTACAGTAATGTATGACGCTCGAAACAAGGCCAATTTACAAAATGCACGCTATATTTGAAAACCTCAAATAAAGGGACAGTTACGGCAAAATGAGCATGTAATAATATAGAGACATCTCAGCATGAAGCCCTAAACTATAGGACCATTCTGACTTAATGCAACAATGTAGTTCAATCTTTCCTTTTCATTGTAGACTGTCCCGACGCTGATTCGTTCCCTCTCCTTCCTGTCTAAGGAAATAATCCCAGAAACTCTGCTCCAGATAGCTCTCTTTTCATTTCTGTCAGATGTGGATAGAGCACGCTCGCGTCTGCTGAGCTGCAGATACAAGTGACTGGCATTGTGTGTCTTTACACTTTATTTGTGGAATATCGTTTGGACTCAAAGGAGCGTTTAAGACCCACCTCCTCATAGTTTTGCACTGAAGAGGCTTAGATACTGAAGAGGCATTTGTTAATTAGAACTACTCAGCATTGCCTTTCATCTCAGTTTATTTGTTTAATTTTATGGAACTGAGGTTTTATGGTTATAGATGGCTATTATCTCTCTCCCCTAAAGGGCTGTGCAATATATTGATATTATATTGATATTGTGACATAAGACTAGACATCATCTGGGATTTTGGATACCAAATCATCATTATATGGCAAAAGTGTTGTCTTTTCATGGTTTTAAAGGCTGCATTACAGTAAGGGGATGCAAATTTTTGTCTGCTTGGTCATCATATCCACATCAGTAATGCTTGTTTATCATAATCTTATAAGTAAATATCTTGTGAAAGCATCCCTACAATATCAATATATATGTATTTTATGCAAGATATCCCAATATTTGATTCGCACAGCCCCATAAATATCCCTGGGACCAGTACAGCTGCAGAGGATGCACAACAACCTACAATAACACACTCACACACTGAGCTGATCTTTTAAAGAAACGCTTTTCAGTCAGCCAAACGTTTGAAACATCTGTGTGGAGAAATGCAGGCAGGAAATCCAATACCCACAGCTCCAGCTGACGTGTCATGAGAGAAAGAAGAATTGGCCTCATTTGGGCTGACCATGAGAACAAAGCGGCGATCAGGATAAATGAATTAGACAACAGGTATTGGGCCCAGGGCGTGCAAGGCCTTTACCAAGTCTAATCAGCTTAACAAGAGCAAAAAAAAAAATACACCCATTCTAGACGTTTCAAATTAAACTTGTATTATCGTTTTAAAAATGCACGCAAACATGTAAACACTCACTCACTGGCAGGCACGCACACATACACAAACAGAGCACTCAGGCAGCACGCACAGAGATACTTAAAAACATCCATATACATCTATTTTTAAAGGACGCAGGCACTCAGCGATGTTGAAGGGCAGAGAATAAAAATACCTTATTTGAATTGTTCCAGGAAGAGCAAACTCATTTTGGAAAGAGCCTGAAAACACACGGCACTGTGCCGCTATATTCAATATCATTATAGACTAATATTGGTCAAAGATTACTCTGTGCAGTCCATTCCGTATATGTGAGGTCGATTTGCCGGATGGCATTTTCAGTTTCTCATTACCTGAGTGGTATAACGTCTGCGCCTTTTATCTCACCTATAACATGCTAAACAGCAACATGCTCCTGTTAGGGGGCAGAAATATACACAGCGAGAAAAGTGAGTTACATAAAAGAAGGAAAGATGTGGAATATGGAGAGCGAGAGCAAGACCCTTGCAGGAGAGAAAGAAAGGATGGAAGATAAAAGGAGGGAGAAAGTAGATAAATTTGAGAAGATTAAGAAAATGAGAAAGCGAGAGGGTGAGAGAGGAGCGAGAGGCGAGAGAGAGGGAGAGAGAGAGAGGCTGCACTCAAGCAGTCTAACCTTGACAGAGAGCATCTTCTGACAAGCATCTGCCTCCTGTAATAATTTAGAAATAATCTCCATCCACAAAGGCCCAGCAGTCTGGCAGAGTAAATGCTCTGTGCCTGATCGATCACTCCGATTCAGCCAGCTGCTGCTCTCTGTGTGCGCAGGCCCAACATCGATCTTAGGCCGTCTCTCTCCCTTTTCTCTCTCTTTCTCTCACACGCAGAGGGGGGATGATAAAGTGAGGTGGGAGATGAAAAGGTGAGGGAGAATGGAGATGGAGGTGGTGATGTCAAACTGCGAGAAACAAAAAGTGATACAGGGAAGAGGTTCAAAAGAAGATTTTTGGGGGGGAAATGACAGTGCATGAGTAGAGAGAAGAAAAACAACAACAACAACAACAAAAAAAAACACATGAAAGTAATTGAAAACTGAGAAAGTGAAAATAAGCATTCTCTAACTGAAAAGGCAAATCTCTGGAGAGTTGAATGTTTGCTGTGATGCTGCGCTCTGGGACAAAATATCAGCCGCTGCTCAACAGCCAGCCTCCATCAAATGGGTTTGGAGGTAGGTGGCCACCCAAATCCAGACACAAGGAAATAACACACACTCGCACACACAGACTCATCCCATCAACACACCCAATTACTACTCAGCGTTGTGACAGCATTAACCGCCACTGTGCATTTGGCCCCTAGCAATTAATTGACTTTTAAATAGTCTGCCATTAGCACCAATTTAAATGAATAGATGTACTCCTCCGCCTTCACTTAGCATACTTTGCCTTGGCTGTCTTTAAGAGGCAGCTCCACAGTGTCATTTGAAACGGTAGTACAGCTTTTCCAAACAGAGTCAAGACAAAAATGAGCGCGGCTGTAAAATATGTCATTATCATGCATACAGACCGTTATTACAGTTTCTGCCATCGATCAGACCTTTATGCCGAGACACCTGCAGACAGCTGGCAAGCTGCAGCTTAAACTTTCTGTTTTTTTTCGGGGGGAAACAGTTTGAAAAACACTAAAACGACGTGGGAAATCTTCCAGCCAAAGCACTGAGGTAAATGTAAATGTATAAGTGTAATAGGTGGTGCTCCGTATCAGAAGCCATACAGTATGTGGGGGGACGGAGGTTCAAAGAAAGCAGAGGCTTATTGTGATAAGCTGAACCTAAGCTTGTAAGTTTGTAATCAATGATAGGGATTAATGTGTATCAAAGAGAAAAAAACAGAGCCAGGTTGCCTTTATCTGGAGTCGCTAAGATTACAGGAGCAAAGGACACACGGAGGGAGAGAGACAGAGAGGGAGAGAGAGAGAGAGAGGGAGAGGGAGAGGGAACTATTATGATAGAGGTGGTTTTCCAAGGTCAATATTTGAGATTCTCCTCAACTGTCTCTCTGAAGCAGCCCCCCCTCGCCCACTGCCTCCTCTCTACTCCTCTGCCTGCAGGCGAGCTCCTATCTTCCCTTCCCTTCTTCTCTCATTCCTGCGCCGTTCCCCTGTCACTCATTTATTGAAGGATGGATGGTGCTGTCCCTCCAGTCGCCGCCTGGAATGAGCCGGGACCAGTGGACAGCTGCTGCGGCTTTTCAAATACAGTAGGAATTAAACGGGCGATAAACAAACAAACCTCCCCCTCTGTGTAGTTAAGGGAGCCTCCTGTCAGTCAGCAAGGCAACAAGGTAAGTGGGAACCACACCGTGTCTCGCAGCCCCTACCTCATTGGCCTGTAAGAAAAACACCTGCCAATCATGGAAAGTGTTAGGTCATTATATTATGACAGGCTATAGCAGGCTGACAGAGTTATGACAGGCTGTCAAAACTCTAGACAGTGGGGTTAGAAATCATAACAAACAGGGATGGGTGCCGGGGTGAAGGCAAGTGGGCCGCAACTTTACAGTGTAAACCCAAAAACTCTTCCTCAACCCAGAGTGATTTAAGGCAGGCCAGACCCAGTTAGGGTCTAAGATCATTCTGACCCATGGGGTTGACCTATCATGCTCACCATTCAACTAACTGCATGTATGTTAATGATTTAAAATTGACATGCAAATGTGATCTCTCTCTCTCTCTCTCTCTCTATGCAGACGATTCTGCCTTATTATGTCACAAAGATAAAAGTGGGATTGAAAAGAAGATTGAAAAACCTTAAGTTCAGAGTTTACATTGGTGGATGGCTGAGTGACAATAAGCTATCTCTCAATCTTGGCAAAACTGAGTCTATTTTATTTGGCTCTAGACATAATTTAACAAAGTCTGATGGCTTTAAAATCATGGTTGATGATACCACAATAGTAGGGAAACCCTTAATTATCGGGGATATACCGTATATTGGAAAACCATTTATCTGGTGAGGACATGGCTTTGGTTTTGGCTAGGATCTCAACATTTTAGGATTTTGGGGCTTTGAAATTACTGGCTGCTGCCCTAAATTCAGTATCACCTTCACTACGCCTGTTGTGTTTAGTTTGAGGGTATTACAAAGGCAATCAAAAATAAACTTCAGGCATCACAGAACAAGCTTGTCAGACTTGTTCTGAGGCTACCAGTGGTAACTCACTTGGATTACTCTCTTTTTGAGAGACTTAATTGGCTTAGGGTACAGAACAGGGTGGACCAGATTAAAGTGTGCACGGTAGTGAGGATTGTTCGGAGGGATGTATCCAAATATCTCATTAACTATTTTTGCTGGGCTGGGGACACATATAGTTATGTCAGTCGGAGGAGTTCATCTGACTAAGGCAACCTTTTTATACTCAGCAGCTGTTTTATGGAGTAAGCTATCCAAAGTCATGAAAGAAATTGATGGAGCGGGCAGGTTCAATACAACTGTAAAAAGGTGGTGTAAGAACAGGTTAGATTAAATAATTAGGTCATATGCTGTTGTGATGTGTGTAGCAGAATCCACCCACTTTGAGTATGTTGCCTAAAGTAATTTTTTCTGTTACTATGTTCTATATAGTGCCTCTGTTGTATAGTATTTAGTGTTTTTGAATATATGAGCTGTCTAATTGGTCATTTACTGAAGCCTATCCTTGTGCCCTCTTCCATCAAGAACGACAACGGAGTAAGCATCCTATCTTTCTTGTGTTACCCTTGACAACTTCTGAAAAATTGTACATGGAGTCCATATCCTAATTTTTTAAATAATAAATCTAATAGAAGTCTAATAAGTCTAATAAAAGCAATCAATGAACAAGTGAAGAGTTAATTTGCAAAACATACATCTCCAATTATTCACTTCAATAAACTATGTTTTCTCCCTATAATAGCAATCAAAACATCATGCACAGGTGATATTGGCTCTTGTGATAGATTATTGTGATGTTATGATTTTGGATTCTGAAAGTAAAGAAGATTTACTCACTTTTTCCTGTTCACATTATTACAAAATTGGGGCTTTTTGGCTGCTGGTCAGACAATAAAGAATTAATTCAAAATATCACTTCGGGCTCTCATAACTTTCCACGAGCACCTCTCATTAATTATTTAATTATTTCTGATTATATAGACTAAATGGTTGATCAATTAATCAAAAAACTGATGAATAAAATAATAAGCAGCTGCAGTCCTAGCTGATATGGCAGCAGTTATAAAATGTATAATTTCACCATGTTTTTTTCAACTGACAAGATCACAAGTAAAAAATGAGGCGACTGTGATTTGTAATTTTGACCATTTTTGACAATTTTAAGTCCTTGAATTTCACCAAACAAGACCTTGAAGCTTACTGAAAGTCTATTTAATTTGGTGTTCATGAATGTGGGCCCCTGACACACACACACACACGCACATGTTCTGAAGCAACGCCGCCAGGGTGGTTGTGGGCATTTGCCTCTGCAAATTTGCTCCCACACCAACAAAAGCCCTGTGTCTCTTTTACATAACCACTATTGCAAGCCAGTGCCACCACTGATATGAGATGATGCAACGAGCTAAGACAGACTCTGAACGGCTTCCACTTAAGAAACAAACACAAAAGAGGAGAAGTGACAGCCCGGTGCAAATGAATGCAAACTTGGAAGAAATGGAACGGAGAGAATAATTCAATCTGCAGCTACCTCCTCCAGTCAGCCAAGGAGAGCTGGGCTGAGGGGGGGAGGTGAGGAGCGAGGGGTGGAGGGGAAGGGGGCTGAGGCGTGTGATGCCTTTCTCCCTGGGTAGGGCTAGGGTGGCAGGCGCTCAGATAAGCAGGGGCCGAGCAAAGATTAACTGCTTGCTCTGATGGAAGAGCAAAATAAAGGCGAGCCGACCTCTGATTCCCTCGGCCTCCCTGCATGAGTGTCCTTACTCTGTGGGGACAAGGGCTGGGGTTGTGTACATTTACCATGATGAGAATTCTTAAATAGAGCCGGCCCCGGCCCAGCCAGAATAAACTGATGTCGCTCCTCCTGTGAGCAATAGGAGCTGCATGACCTCTCATATCCTTTCAAACTCTTCCCGTTTTGTCTCTCGCATACAGTCAAACTTTCATTTCCTGCAGTCCTACGCTGCGGAGTTACACAATAGCCTTGGTGGGTGCACCTGCAGAGCCGAGAAACGGCTTCTCTGAAAATCGGTTGCAACGCCGCTCAGCTCCTCCAGTGACTGTTCAAACTGCTGAAGGAGAGGTGTTTCAAAAAAGACAGAGCTTTCCTGGTGAAACCGGTCTGCTCTGCACAAACCACCGTGGTCCAGTGACGTGGATCTCCTCTTTTTAAGTTGGACCATCCTGATGTGGTGAAGCAACACTGCTGCTATGGCTCTGATGCCTCCCATTAACACCAGGCTCTTCTTCCTCCACACCAAAAGATTATTCTGTAGCCATACTCATTTCTGTACAGCCATACTTTCCAGCAAAGTCAGAAATTAGAGGAAAGGCAACAAAGTTTGATAAATACTGTATGTACATTTTCCAATCAGGATTTCATTTGAACAATCTGATATTGATTTGTAATATCCAGAGATTCATCTTTTAATCCTTTTGTTTCAGTAGATGCGTGAAGGTTTTTGCTAAATGTTATTTGCAGCTCACCGTCCATCCTGAAGATGTTTGTTGCTGAACTACAAGCCTACGGAAACTCAGTTGACCAAATTGCATGTTTTGAACAAATGAATGAACAATGGGATTACTCCCCTGAAGTCAATGCCTTAAAGTTCAGAGGCAGGTGTCTTGATGCAGTTGGACAAAAGCAAAGCTGTATGTAAGCTGCAAAATTGGTATCGTAACTGAATCAATACAGAATAGAGTTGTATACATTTTTTTAAAAATCTAATTGAATTGAGACTTTGTGAATCAAATTGTGAAATTAGTGCCAATACCCAGACCTACGGTTCAATTTAAATGTTCCTATGATTTGATATTTTCCCTTTTTCATGATGAATTTGTGACATTTCCACAAAACTGCTATGTCTTTTACTTAAAAAAATAGCCCAATGGTCCAGTCACTTGGAAAAGGTCCTTGGTTCATTGCTCTCCTTCAGAGCCGAACAGATGAACAAATAAGTTACAATAAATGTAGCTTTGTGCAAATAAAACGACCCATACTTCAGTAACAGTCAAAACCCCACTCCCCCAACCTTTAACAGTGCATTCCCTCTATTCAAGAAGTATGGTGCTGTGGCTGTAAGGTGATGTGTTCTTCAGTGCACATGTCTGCATGTGCATGCGTGTGTGTGTGTGTGTGTGTGTGTGTGAGCATGCACAGTGTGTCTGGGTTGTGTAAAGGCACCATACTGTGAAAACAGACCCTGCTTTTCCAATCAATGGTCTGTCAGGAACTAACGGCTCCTTTTCAGGACAACAGCCCATAATTTGCCTTGTCCATTTCACAAGGAGAGCAAGAAAAGGGACAGACTAAAGCAGAGGCTCACTCTCCATCACAGTAGAATTAAAGCACAGCTCCCCAGGGTCACTAGCAGGCTATGGATATCAGGCCAACATTCAGACATGGGGATTATTTACCACACCACCAACAGCTATTTGTCCCACAAGCAACCTCCTGCATCCTACTGTGCACAGAAAACACACTCACGTGCATGCACACACTCCTTACACGCACATGCTACTACTGTATTAGCAACAGTGAGATTTCTGCATCCAAACTCCACACACACACACACACACACACACAAACACACATCACTCCCTAAAAAATAAACTTCATTTCAATGCGACTTTCTGACAATACTTTTATTTATGCAAAGCACTGCTCCAGCGATGAACCAGTTTTTAATAGAAATGATTAGAAATGGGAGGTTAAAAAAAAATATTCTGCCTCTCCACTGCCTTTTTCCACAGAAGTTTGCAGACCGACTCTCTCCCGTGGGAAGAAT
>OMLF01038045.1:11855-37483 GCA_900302615.1 Holocentrus rufus | reverse complement strand
AGACAATTTACACCCATTCCATAAAAACATACCGGGGAGGCAACGGTTTTTTTTTTTTCTTTTCGCCGTCGGCCCAGATTCACTGCTACGTAGTGAGGAAGTGCCTGGGACCTGAGGCTCAAACCAGCAAACACCCAGCAGGAACAGTAGATGGCATGTTTTACTCATACAAGCCCCAGGGAAACGTTGACTAAAAGTTCCCATTATTAATCCCATTGTATCTGGGCCATTCAAAAGTGATACTATAATGACCTTAATGTATTTCATGATATATTTGATCTAGGACAGGAAACTTTGCCGTTATAAATGTATAATAGGCTGTTTCAATATTTTGATACAGAACAAGTTCAAGAAATATTACTGAGATAAATTTACTTAAAGCTTTACAAAAACACAATGCTCTGACAAGCACATCAAAAATAATTTAAATAAAATATTTGAATCGAGGTCTACTTCCCCCGTGAAAAATAATATAGTACACAGCAAGCTATACTAATTAAATGCATGGCAACATTTTGAGATGGGCTATCTTTCAGCTACTATAAAGGTTTAAAGCCCACTCATCTATAATATACTTATTATTAAACATCAGTGGTAAAAACCTTAAACCACAGGAAAACCTAATTATAAAATCACACTGAATTGTAATAGGCAACTACAGGAAATAAAACACTATGTCATTATAAACTCATTCCGGCGTACACTGATATATAACAGTAAAACAGGATTATTATAAAACTGTTGTAGCCTCGTGATTTTTCATTGGATTTGGTAAACAAGCTCTTGGCCATCTTCTACATCTGCACTACGGAAACAATTGTGAGACAATAAAATCTAAGGGGAATAATGTTAATCGTTAACAGGTGGACATCAGTAAGTGTGGATAGTTTCACAAGACACATTACATCTCACTGTTTCTCGACCTCACTAACATGGACCACGCGGGCTTCCACACCTGTCAGTTCCCGCTGTCAGCCAACAGTTTCCGGTGTGTCACGTGTTCGCGATTCTTTCCGGCTGAAGCTCGAAGCACGCAGACATGCCAGTAAGTAGCAATTACGCATTTTATATTTGCCATCAGTCGTTGAAACAATTTTGGTAGATATCGTATGATCGTGATGCAAAACGGTGTCTTGCTTCTGTTGCTATGAAAGTATTTCTGTCATAAAGTAATTACTTTAAAGGGATATTACATTTGTAGCTTCGCGTATTGACATAATATGGCGGAACACGTGCAAAACAAAGCCGCCCATGCTGCCTGACAGTGTAGGCTAGTTACAACATCAATTATATGTCGTCGAGATAAGCCTGACTGTTATTCAACAAACAGCAGTTCTGTTCAATTACAGGATACGTTGGTTTTTGTGATTTATGGTCGGCTATTTGATTTATCTTTCCAGGCAGAACAACAGTCACTCCACATTTATTATTTGACAACTGTATTTTTCAAGATGTCTTATCTCAGTCATCCTTTTCCTACCGAATCCACTCTCCTCAACTCGGTAGCTTTAAAAAAAAAAAAAAAAGATCTCTCTCCCCAGCGGTTGTCCCACTCATTTGCCTAGCCTCTCTCCTTCATTATAATAGGATAGTGAAAGTGGATGGGCTGTGGCCCTGATCGTATCATCCTTTGCTTGTCATCTTAGTGATCATGAAACTGCAGATAGATTTATTATTGCACCTATTTAAAACGCTTCGAATACGCCTAAAATGTGAATGTCTCTCGCTCTCTCCCTTTAGCTCGCAAAGGATTTGTTGCATCCCACCCCTGAGGAGGAGAAAAGGAGACACAAGAAAAAGCGTCTTGTGCAGAGTCCTAATTCCTATTTTATGGATGTGAAATGCCCAGGTCAGTTTCACGGGATTAATAGCAAACTGTCTAATCTGACAGATGTAGACAAGTTCTGGATGTTTAGAAAACCTCAAGTAAGACTCTTGCCTTTAAGTGTTGCCCTTTCATTGGTCCCTTAGTGATTGGGGTGTCAAATAAGGCATACAGTGACTCTTGTGGCTGTTTGCGAAATGAGTTTCATGTGACTCCTTTTACACAATAAAGCTGCAAGGACAACAATTTGTGTAATGGTCAGCCAGTGGCGGTTTTGTCACTGGCTGATCAATTTCACGGCTGTCCCAGCTCCCAGCCAATAACGTGTTTGTGTACTCTGCTAATTACAGGATGCTACAAGATCACCACAGTGTTCAGTCACGCTCAGACAGTCGTACTGTGTGTCGGCTGCTCCACAGTCCTCTGCCAGCCTACAGGAGGGAAAGCTCGCCTCACAGAAGGTACAGGGAGTCTCAACCAGCTGAAATTTGAAAAGAGAGAGGAAAAAAAATAACCTAAATAAAAAGATATAATGAATGAACAAATAAATGGGGTGGGGGTTATGATTGAGGTGTTAAGACTATATATACACATTGAGGAAAAAATCCTTCTTATTGATCACTCAGTGTTTTAAAAATGACAAATTATGACATTCTCTACATTGTTACTGTTGTATTAAGTAAACGATTTCATATAGCTAATAACATAATATCCAATAGTACACTATCTTCTTAATTTAGATGTCACCATTTTTAGATCTCATTTTGGAAAGAAAAAATATCTGTATAAACCTTCGGTAATTTCTGCATGCATTCATATATGTGGACATACACCTACTTCTTTTATATACATACATACTACATAAATGCTAATGCACAGACAAACCTGTCAACACACATATACACTCGTTTTTTAAATTTTTTATCTTGTCTACCTTTGATATTTACATGTACAAATATGCTGTATGTTCCAAAAATAGGGGGCTTCTCTCAGATGTCAAATTCATTTTCACTTGAATACCACATGAAACATGCACCACATGCCCCTGTACAGTATGCCTCACTTTGTTGAGGGGCTGGTAGGCTTGCTGCATGTTGCTGACTTTGATATTTGCCTTTGTGTTGCCCTTTCACTTTGTTCTTGGTGAACTGGGTGTCAACTAAGGCATACAGTGACTCTTGTGGTTGTGTCAGAAATTCATCATCACTGATCCATTTCTACTGGATCAACTGCAAGGACAAATTTGATATCGTGTTTCAGTGCTTGTTTTTGAGGAGAGTAGATTATAATTACTTCATCAGTCAGAGTACACTGAAGGAATTGTTGTATGTAGGTGCACTGGCTGTGGTTTAGGTCATGGTTTGTTTTTACTGGCATCGCTCCAGACCTACCCAGTGTCCTCTCTGTTATGATACTGTGTTGACAAAGGGCCCCTCAGTGATATTTGCCTTGAATTACTGTTTGTTGTTGATGAGCTGAACGTGTCTATCTCTCCTTCCCTCAGGATGCTCATTCAGGAGGAAACAACACTAGCTTGACCAGAGGTGATTGGACACCGTCAGGGGAGAGAAAGAATAGAACTTGATGGTTATCAAGTGACACTGCCAAGGAACGATGAAGCAGGAGGAAATGGAGCAGAAGGGAAAAAAACAGAATCATGTAATGTAATACAAGAAGCAGTCTATCTTCAATATGTGCAAAGAAGTACCGTGGCCTTGTGAAACCTTACCAACACCACTCGTCCTCTTGCTTTTCTCTCTTAATAAAGTTAGTGTCTTTTTTCGGTAAAGTTATCTTGCATGCTCGTCATCCAATTTCCTGTTCGTTTTTCTCTCAGATTTTAACATGTCATTTTGTCTACTGAAAGACAAAGATGAATAAAATGTGTTGGCAAAGATCAGGGAGTTTGAGGACATAGGTACTCTAGTTAATTCTGGCACATGATGCTCTTAGCATACAGATGTTTTGCACAGATTGATTTGCCATACATTTGTTTGGCAGTACATCTTTTGTCAACAAGGCACAGACAGTTCATTGCAAGAACTGTATAAGATTGACTCTTGTAGATATTTTTTGCCAGATGCTCAGCACCATAGATTTATGTAAATTTTCTTTCAAAAGCACTAGACCAGTTCTATGAAGTGAAACACACTGTGGCTGAGGTTGCAAATTGCATCCAAGAAGCTTTCCTACCCCACAGAGTTGTCTAATTTTATGGCTGCTTTTTGCAAAATTGAACAGTGAGTGATGCATTTAGGTTCTGGTCATAAATCCAGACACTTTCTCTATATTTGTCTGTCAAGTCAAAATCAAACATTTTATTTGAGGTGGAGGATGTGCACATTATGTCAGCGGCTGCTCCACAGCCAGTGGCGTCTACGCAGGGCTCGCTCTCTGTCTGAGTAGGGGTCAATCCAGGGAAGGCCAACGCTGGCCCCGATGCTGCTGCTGTTCACTGCTTATGAAACACAGCACACAGTGAAGTGATACTTTAATGTCATGACAGTGAAAATTGCAGGTCTTTCTTGTGCAAATTAGATAAGCCATGAGTTTTTGTGTATTTGTCACAACAACCAGACCAGCAGAGCAACAGAATATTTTTAAAAGTGTGTGACCTGCTATACTCACGGGTATTGTTTAAGCTCGTGGGAACACTGACCGTCGGCACAGTCTGCATATTTGACAGCACTGAGTTGTACACTGAATAAAGAAGAAGAAAAAAAAAATCAAATCAGGAGATCATTCCCATGACAACACAACTCTATGGTTGCTATGGTGACATTTTCCTTGTGTCTTGCTTGTGTATCAGACAAGGCTTGCAAATAAAATGGTAAATGGGAACACGATTCTGATGTGCTTCTTGTATTATTATATGACTAACATGTATATTACAATGTCATACATACTGTGCTTTTATTCATTCTTTGTCACAGCATGTTGTGCCACTGTTTCACACAGCCATATGGTTGGAATATCAGTTGTGTATGTTCATTTAGCAACCATTTGCGATGGTCTAGTTTTCTTTGCTCAGTCCTATTACTATTTGTTACTGCAATGAGACAGTTTCCCCACACAGATAATTTAATCTAATGAAAGAGGAGCTGCAGAGAAGTGATAATTATGGCAAAGCTATCATTCTCATTATCTGCAGATTATCAGTAACGGGAAGCGTGTTTACCAATGACCAAGGTAGCAGAAAAGGCCAATACTAAAAATACAGCAAACAGCAGGATGAGATGGAAGTCCCGCAGCTGAAGAAGAGGCCTCCTCTCTACAGGAACAAGACCTGCTTGTCCTGGGCACACAGCAAAAACAAGAGTGTTATTGTGGCTGTTATAGGCAGGTAATTACAACTGTAGCTGAGTAGATCTGAGTCTGACCTGTGGATATCTGGCTGTCTGTCAGTATGGTTATCGTGATGATGTGTGTCTGCTGGGTGAGGTTGCTGATAACAATGATACTGGAGGGGTGGGACAGAGCCTGAACCCTGTCCCAGGAGGCAGAGACCGACAGCACCAGTGAGGAACTCTCTTGCAGGTATCTGGGCTCAGACACCACCACCTCTGGACTGTTGCTGTGGAACTGAACCCAACAGGAAGCACGGTGGTAACTGTATGGTCAGGTCCACACTTGAATGCTCAAAACTGATATCCCAAAACGATATTCCGAAACTGGTTCAGGATGGGTTGAAATCTACTGGGTTAAGCACAGCTGTCAACTAGTTCTAAAATCCACATATGCATATTTTGTAAAAAGTTTTAGTGCGTGTGCCAATTTTGACTTCCAAGAGAGGAGTCTCTGCAGACTACAGTGAATGGCAACACATAAAAGCAGGCATCCTAACCAGCTGTGTTGTGCACACTGAGCTATTTCATGCCAGAGCTATAGATACACACACACCGGATCACTGGATTTTTTAAAGTACTTTCTGAGACTTTGAAGTGACTCTAAGGCACATGTTCACCCTCATTAATGAGTTTTCAAAGTCTGCTTAAGAAACTGTGAGTCTGTGTTTTGTGTGTGCGTGATCCACCTTGAGGGATGAAAGCATGTCCTTGGTGCCCGTCACTGTGAGCTCGGCCCTGGGCTGCGGGCCAGTCAGGGACAGGGCCGACATGGGGCAGTGGAACGCCGGCAGATAGGGCAGCCTCACTGGGCGGGCGGAGAGCGTCTGCGACAGAGGCGACAGCGGGAGGAGAGGGAGGGGAGACGGGCTCCTCAAAGAGGCTGAGAGAGAGATAGTGAGAGGGAGGGTGGAGAGCAGCTGGAGAACAGGCTCCTCCTGGGGCTGGACAGACACCCGACAGCTGTACGCACCTGTAGGGCGTGAACGAGAGAGAGAGAGGGAGAGTGCACCTTGTTTGTTTAGTGACCCCACTGAGCCAAGTGTGAAGATAAAGGAGTGCTTGGGTGGTACCAGTGTCCTGGTCATAGTGCGAAGCAGCTTCAAACACAGCCTGTAGCATGCTGAGCTGCAGGTAGGGGGCGCTGAAGTGCAGGACACACTGCAGCTCTGCCTCAGGACGAAGTTTCCTCTCTATAGCCTTCCTCTGGGGTAAGGTGCATGAGGCTGAGGCGGGCACACATAAAGAGAAACACGAAGAGTAAAGATGCATATGGGAAGACTAAAACATTGCAATAACAATGCTGGGGTTATTGATTTGATTTCCTCCCCAAAAAAAAGAAAAGAAAAAAGAAAAAAGAGAGAAGAAAACTCCAATTAAAACTGTTTTCTAACCACAGTGGAAAAAATTGTTTTACCATCCAGCTCTCAAAGATGAACTTTTGTAGCATTTATACAATGTTGTCTACTTGTTCAATGAACTTGATATTACTGATTCTCAAATTGTCCCAGAACTCCTGAATTGTCAGTCCTGTGTCTTGGTAATATATCCAATTTTGTAGCAGCCCTGAGAAGCACAAGAAAATATCCAGTAACATTTTCTAGCACTCACGGTATTATAAGGGCCGTGGGATAAAAGCAGCAATCAAATGTAAGATTTTATATTGGAGCGGTGGGAAGAGTAGGAGACAGAGAAAGAGAGACCGTTAAGTGAACAATTTGCTGTAGTTAGTTCCTGTAGACAGACAGAGGCACTGACCTGTGTTTTTCACGTTGGTGTGCAGGTCCACAGGAACAGAGTAGAGTGAGGCGTTAGGCCAGCTGGTCAGGAAGCCGCGCTCTGGTGGTGAGAGTGATGGGGTGACAGGGGAGTCCACTTTAACCTGGAGGAACAAGTCGCAGACTGACAGTCAAAACTAGGCCATGAATGCCATCCATCCATCCATGAATCATCCATACCTCTTTAAGGGCTTGCTGTCCTTCTGCTAGTTTGTAGTAGACCACCGCTGTCCCAGGATGCTTTGCAAGGGCAGCCCCCGTTTCTGGGTCTATCAGAAGGACTTGGTCTGATGACGCAGCCCACTGGCCTGGCTGGCCTGAAGGACGTGGGGGATCGCAAAGGAAAGAAAGGAAGAAAACAACAAAGGAGTGAGGAGAGAAATTGGCAATGTGTTGGTATTTATGTGTGTGAGTGTGTGTGGGCTGTGTCTCACCATGCTCCCCTGTGAGCGGGCTGCTGAAACAAAACAAATCCCCAGGTTTAAACGATTGCGGAGGGGCAGAAATAGCAGGCAGGACAGGAAGGGGGGTGTAGTCACTGAGGGAGGGGTTGGTGGGGTCCCCCCGCACCCCTAAAACTGTCAGCCCTGCAGACACTGTCTGGACCACAAAAGAGTGGCTGTCAGAATCTGGAGTCACCTGCACCAGGTCCTCTCTTGGGGAGGGGGAGGGAGTGTAGAACAGACAAACAGAGAGAGAGTGATGGAGAGGATCGATAGGCAATATAAGAAAACTCATTCCCAGACATGGCCTGCATTCTCATCCCAATTTTCAATCTGGTAAAGTAAAGGTGTTGGAATGAGAGCATAAAATTCCATTTGTATTGTATGTACAGGTAGACACACACACACACACACACAAAGGGGCCTGGGGGTGTTGAAGTTACCGGTTGGTGAGGATGTGAGTGTGTGTGTTGTGGGCATTGAACTGTTGTCCCAGGTTGTCGTAGAACAGAGCCGTGACTTTGATGGTCCAGCCCAGTGGGAAGGCAGGCTGACTTCTCGCTCCTGTGCTGTACAGGGACGACACAGTGAACAGACGCACAAACCACACCGGAGAGACCTGCAGTGCAACACACACACACACACAAACACACACACACACACACACACATCCAAACAGTTTGTTATTTTGAGTCTGTCCTTTGCCAAGGACAGAGCCATTACAAATAATTAGTAACCAGTGCGCAGCCAACTGACCCGAACACTGATGAGCAGGGTCTGGCTGACCCCGCATGTCTCCATGGCAATGACCTCCAGCAGAGCAGAGCCGGTGTCTGGGCCAGTTCTCAGGACCCCCTGAGAGTCCACGGTGACGAGCCCTTGTCCTTTCACACACTGACACACAGTGTACCGCACGGGGCAGATGGTATCTCTGGAACGCAGTATGACAACATAGTTCCAAAATACTAACATGCACACACACAAACACACCATACACACAGTAAACACATAAACATGCATGCACACAGACGAGAAATGCACTGAC
Organism: Holocentrus rufus; assembly: GCA_900302615.1. Classification (NCBI taxonomy): domain Eukaryota; kingdom Metazoa; phylum Chordata; class Actinopteri; order Holocentriformes; family Holocentridae; genus Holocentrus; species Holocentrus rufus. Next base: position 29,048 of record OMLF01038045.1, on the reverse strand, counting down.
TTGTTGCTCTGTAAAGTGTACTGAGAGTAAGGTGACATGAGGATGGATCTGTAGGTCCCCTCTTTGAGCTGCATCTCCTGGAACACCTGATGATGACAGAGAGACAGGAGTGTGACTGGTGGAAACACAAAGATAACACAGTTTTGGCAGGTGGCAGTTGGTACCAGTACCAGTGAAACTGCACAATTCTCAATGCAAAAACCAGAAATCCCATTCAGCACACTCTCAATTATTTAAAATCTTTGTATAAAAATCAACAAGCAAACAAAAACTTTGTTTCAAGTATTTAAACATACAGGCTAAGTTTGATTAAGAACTTTATCAGGCCAACATTTAAGTAGCCTTTAAATAGAAAACAAAGCAGCCCAATAAAGTACTTGTTTCAAATTAGAGGAGCTGTATGAAATGTCCTGCTGTTAATACAATTATGTGATTATGTGCTTTCATTGTGATTTACAGTCCTGTGAGCATGACGGCAATTTTAAGTGTTTCAGTGTTTAAGGATACAGGCTACGGCGACATTAGAATAAAAACAGTGAGTGACAGAGTGAGGTATCAATCTGTATTCATAATGCCAATACTAAAAACACTAGTATTGTTTTGTTTTTTTCAAAATTTGTTATTGGCTTAGTATAACTATTGAATCTTGTAACATTCCTAGTCACTGGTGGAGCTGCAGCAAACTCCCACGTGCTCTGGCTACAACATATTAGATGCCCACTGTCTTGTGAAGCCAGACTTTTCAACTCCTTGTGCTTGACATAAATTTAGTGCAGCCCAAGCACAGGAGAGAGGTAAAATAATAAATAATAAAATAAAAGTAAAAAAATGTAGAGAGTGCTTGTAAATCCTCATGCAAACACAAAATAACACTATTATCTTAAAATGCTCTAAAATGTCCTAGTGTGTGTGTTTACCACTATTTGTATCTCATCAGAAAGCTGCAGGGGGCCCTCTGCTGTGTGATTGGTGAGCTCAACTGTCACTCTCAGACTGGTCCTGCCTGGTGCCTCGGCCCTCACCAGCACAGAGAAACTGTGAGCAGGAGACACCGTCACCCCAGCCTGCAACACACAGACTCACAACATAGGAAAATCAATCAAATTTTAAATACGACGGCATTACAAGTGCTGTTGAGGGATGTTGTGGTTGCTGATGCGTGGTACCTGTGTGTGTCTGGGCTGGATGTCCAGTACGCCCAGTTTGCCCAGACCCCAGTGGAAGAGGAGGCCAGACTCCACACTGCCCAGAGCCAGGGGGTTCTGACTGCTGTCGCTGCCCATCACATACACCGGCATCTGCACTCACGGGCCAGAGAACACGACATTTCCACTACATTACATTGAAGGCATTTAGCTGACTCTCTTATCCATAGTGACTTGTGGAGAGTGCAAAAGCTGAGCAAGCATCAACTCCTGGATTAACAACATCATGAACAACCAATACTGATGAATACAAGGGTCAGTGCAATAATGCCCTGACAATTTTTCTATGATCTTAGATAGAGATAATGTAAGAGAGGAGTGCTAGGAAAAGAGAGAAATCAAGGCTGAGAGGAGAGTGAATTTTGAGAGAGATTTTAGATGGTGACAGAGAGTGTGTGATGTTGGAGTGTGTCCCACCTCAGTGCCAATAGACAGCTGAACCAGAGGTGCCTGGATCCGAACCGCGGTCAACTTGAAGACCTCAACATCCACCTCATCCTGACACACGGAGAGAGATGAGAGAACAGATGGATGAATGAATTTTGAATAATGAATAGGCTGGGTCAATTTGGAGAAAATAGAAGGAGAGATAGAGAGGACAAGCTTAACAAAAATCAGCAAAAACAAGTAGGCAGACTAAGAGCTGAAAGGTGTGTGTGTGTGTGTGTGTGTGTGTGTGTGTGTTTTGTGGTACCTGTGCAAAGGTGAGCAGGGCCCCAGAGTCCTGGGTAACTGTCTGTAATGCCCCTCTAACTTTGACCACTCCCACTGCCATGCCGCGTACCAATCCTGTGTCGGTCACCGTGGCGATGCGGGTGTCACTCACTGAGAAGCCCACGCTGGACTGAGGGTGAGGGCCACCCTCCCATTTCACCTGATGGCGAAAAAGCCAATGATCATTCTATGAACTGCTTCATCTGTCTGGCCTGTAATGAGGCCCACAGTCACCATCAGACACCAGCTCAGAATTAAACACATCAATTATTTGTTCAGCACCATTACCTGCTGCACGCTGCCCTGCGCCAGTGCCAGGCTGCGGGGCTGCAGGGTGAACTTGGGGTAGACCTGCAGCTGTTTGTGAGAGGAGGTGTGGACGCCCCCCCTGCTGTCCAGCGCAAACAGGTGGAGGCTCACCACTCCTACTGCATGACTCAACACGCGGTAACTTACAGACACTCGGTCCAAAGGTCCTGCTGACCTGCACACATGAAAAGATACTCCCTTTTAACTCCTTTTTAAGGCGTAAGTACATGAACACTCAACCCTACAGCTCGTTAAGACAAAGACATCTACTGAAGATGACAACTTCTAAGCTCACATCAGTGCATCAAACACTCGAGAAAGGATTTAAAGGGGGATGATGAGAACTGGCATTAACCATCTGATGATCTGAAGACATTAATGAATGAATGATGCTCTGCCTTCCCTCTACAGCAGCCAAGATGCCCTTGATCAAAGCACAAAGGCTGGTGGAGCTGCCGAGTAGCAACAGCAGAGGATTGGGGCTGTTGTTGGCAGCTCCCAGGTGTGAATGTGAGTCAAAGTACGCATGTAAAGCAGGACATTTCTGAAAATAAGAATGCTGAATAGAACTTTCCCTGGACATATAATATATATAATATATTATATAATATAATATCAAAGAAGGCGCATCCACCTTGTCAAAAATATAATTTCTGGGGAAAAAAAAGGAAAAGAAAGTTAAATGATCACCACCTCCCTTGTTGAATTTAATCAAATTATTTGCTATGTGAGACTCCAACTCACTCAACAGTGATGATTTCTGAGGATGGGATGAGTTTCAGGTGCATGAGGGAGAGGTAGGCCTGAGGGAAGGGCTCCCTGTTAGAGTTCAGGACTCGTACTCTGACCAAAGTGCTGTGGCCTACCTCCACCTAAAGAAAAGATCAAAGAACAGAAAGACCTTTTATTCTAGCTGAGTCATGTCAAAACTTTCAATTCAGCATGGAGAACTTTCCCTTAGAGATTGACGTTTCATTAACATTCAAATTGTTAGTTCTACAAATTTTTACCAGTCCACTGGATCAGTCAATAGGTGTTAATCACTTACAATGTCCACAAAGTCAAGTTGGAAACCAGATATTTCAGATACAGACAAGGTGATCACTGCAGGCTGAGCAGAGGTCACACACAGGTCATAGGCCAGGAGAGAAGACATACCAGGCCTCAGCGGAGACACCTGTGACACACACACACACACACACACACACAAATCTTATTAACAGGTGATTTAAAATTTGTATGTGTATATATTATAAGAATGCCATGCTGTCTCAATGCCAGGGGAAATGTTGTATATTTTATTATTGCTGTTGGTTCCAAACCTGTATGATGCTGCTGTCCTCCATATATGTGATGTTGGCTAAGTCTTTGTCCTGCAGGTGCACTATGAAGTGTCCTGAGCCGTGGACTACAGTTAAATTCTCCTACACAGAGAGAAAAAGGTGGACAGAAACATTAATTGTCAGAAAGGTTATACTTTCTCAGTGTCTAGGTAAAGGTAAAAAAACACAACTATATATGAGTGTGCATGTGACTCACAGTGATGTCAGGGTGGTTATAAAGGGTCAAGGTATGTCTGCTCCACTGTATGTCCTTTACCAGTCTCAGCTGTATGGAGGCGGTCACAGGAGTGGCCCAAAAGTTCTGCAATTATAAAGTTGATATTGAACATTAAAGAAAATGCGTACGTACTGTATATGTACACACAATCATGCACACACACACACACACACACACACACCTCTGCAGGAGTGAGGGTCACTGTGATGGATGCTTCTCCTGTGTGACCGTGGGCATGTAATACCTGGCGACCTGGCAAAAACAATGAATCACGTCAGCTTGTCACAGATTGGAATTATTAATCATCGCTGACTCTGTCATTATTTCCTGTATATATTATTCTGACCATGCAGCTTGAATTGTCCGCTTGCTGTGAGTGTGTCTGCCAGCACCATGTGTGAAGGAACAGGCAGGGACAGCAGTGTGGAGTTGGAGGAGTCCCAGCACATCAAACAGGAACTGAAGTTGTCAAACTGCACCCCCTGCTGGTCAAATACTGACAACTGCAGCTCTGCACCCCGACTGCATGACACTGACAACTGGCAGGAAAGAAGAGAGCCAGCAAGGAGATGTAATGAGGGAGGATGTAGGGATACATCATTTCCCAGTGCAATTCTTTTAGGTCTTAATGAATTACCGAGCTACTTGGCCAAATAGCTGTTCGGGTCATTAGGCAAAGCAATGAGTGAAATGAGAGAGAGAGAGAGGAGAAGTGAGAGGGAGAGAAAAAAACAGAGTAGCAGAGATAGGTGTAAATACAGGCTGTTCTGACCACTGAGAGTGTTTGACCACACTACTCTGTGTTGGCTGTGCTGCTGGTTCTCCTAATGGAGAGAGGAGATAATGTGTTAGGAGTGCTGTCAGTAGTTTATTTAGGGAGGCTCAGAAAATGTAAATATATAATCATGCGCCAGATGTCACTCCATTGCTTTGGTTAGCCAACTTAATACTGAGTATGTTTATACACAGCCGGCAAATGGATTATCTCCTCTACCTAACAAAATAGTGGACAGGACATGTTTGATTAAGTACACATGCATGAGAGCACTGCATTTCAACTAGAAGTTTACACAAAACGCAAGAAGACATATCTGAGAAATAATTTAATAAGGATGTGCAAGAGTGTTTCAAAAGTATACAGACAAAATACATCCAAAACTGTATGAAAATGACACACAGTAGGAAGTTACAGATTGAATTTCACTGCAAAAGACAATAGGACCTTTGAAAAAGCTCCACTGTCCATATAACTTCATTCATTTATTGAACTTAGCCCTATTCAGGGACATGTGAGTCTAGACTCTATCCCAGCATGCACTGGATACACAAAAACACACCAAGGTCCAATTTAGAGTCTCCAGTCCAGCTGACATGGATGCCCTTGGAATGTGAGAGAAAACCTGAGCACAACTTGGGAACACAATCAAACTTTACACAAAAATCTGAGCCAGCATGCCACCTTCAATGAATACATAAATAAATAAATAAATAAAAGGATATTTACACAAGATTTAAACATTCACAAGATTTAAACATTCATAAATTGACATTCATCAAGCGCAAAAATGCTGACATTTTGTTGTCATACTGTGAAATAAGTGGCATCATCCAGTGAGAAAGAAATCCATGTATGTGTATATAGGTGATTTAAAAATCTGTAGAACTTGTCGATGAATATGTCACAAGCAAATTAAAAAAAGAAAAAAAAACACTATCAATGTTCCCATTTGTGACTCTCCAGCACTTCGTCTTGAACTCTTTTAAATCCTGTTTGATTTACTGTCAAGTAAGAGTAGGAGACGGGGAACAAAAATTGAAACTGACGATACAAAGCAGCTTTCAGGGTTGTTTCTTACCTCACTTCACCCTGACCATGGAAATCCTACATCTTTATGGTAGAGAGTACTTTCACCAACATTTAATGCTACTAAAAACAAATAGGCTTGAATATCCAATTTGCATTTGACTCGAGCCTATTCCTGCTGGAATAACCCAATCAACAGCATTCTCTCTGCTCATTAAAAATAAACAGTCTGTGTGAAGGAGATGCTGATTGCTAATCAACAGGTTCACAAGCGCATGCGTCTGTATGTGTGTGTGTGTATGTGTGCGTGTCTGTATGTGTTTCCCCTTGCTCGATATCCTTTGTACTTTCTCCTCTGTGTCTGGAAACTCCCCTCTGATACAGACATCGACACAGCGGTTGCTATGGGAACCAGCATCACTTTTAAGGCAAGGAATTGGAGAGAGAATGAGGGAGGTAGGAAGAGAGGGGCAGGTACAAGCAGAGTTCAGATGAATATGAAATTAAATTATAATTTAATGCCCTATCTGTTTGCGTGCATATGTATGTGTGTGTGTGTGTGTGTACAAGCGTGCGTGCATGCATGCATGCATGCATGCCTTAGTGTCTGGTATGATAAGCACAGGAGGGTACAACACTAGCAACAGGGAGGACAGATAGAAAAAAATCAAAGGAAATTAAACCGAATGAAGAAACTCACCGTGCTGGCGGGGTACTGGGACTGAGGACACGGTTTGGGTTGGAAAGAGGACAGGACGGAGGAGGAGGAGGAGGAGGAGGGGAGGAGGGAGAGAGACAAAGAGGCAGGAGAGCTGCAGACCACTTTCACCCTGCTCTCCTCCTTTGATGGCTGCTCGTTCAGAGGGCCTGGAGCATTCCCACTGGTGAAGACCAGCCACTGGACATACACACACATGCACAAAGATGCGATGATGATAAACCCACAAAATAAGCTTCAAGAGACCCCAACTTAATGGCACAGAGATGCAAAAAAATCTCGTTTGACTTGACCCAGATACCACAGTCCCACCTGCATGCCCAGGGCTAAGCAGGTAATCCTGTAGGCATGCTGCTGGCCTTTTCTGGGCTCTGATTGGCTGATTGACTCCACCTCCAGCCCATCCCATTCCTCCTCGCCATCTATGATATGGATGTTGCTATAGAAACGGCCAGGGGCCAGGGGCCACGGCTTGGGGCCTGCTTCAAATATAATGAGGCGTGACGCTCTGACTGCGAGCACCACCTCAGACAACGAGGCCTGGATAAAAGAGAGAGAGAGAGAGAAAAAAGTGTGAATTGGGAATTACAAATTACAAGTGGTGCATGGCTCTGGCTTTGTGTGTGGTATGTAAAACAGTCTCAGGTAGCCTATGTATGTCAGCAGAGGTGGCAAATGCAGAGAAGTCCTGTCAGGGGAGGGAGCAGAGCACAACTCTCCTGTGGCATCATTAAAAACTCCATGGTCTCTCTGTTCAGCCTGCTGCAACTGAACGTCCTGAGAAATAGGTAAATTAACATCCGCTACTCCCTTACTCTCTCTTTTTTTTTCCCATGCACATACACACACGTCTCCGCGTACGCACCCTGAGGGGAGTGTGGGCAGCCAGCGTTGCCATGGAGCTAATGTTGTATTGGTCCGCTTCTATGGTAACAGTGACGAGGGTATGTCCTGGACCCACTGCCTGCATCTGTAGACCTGCACAGTAACCAGGACCACGACCAACAGGATCTACACACACACACACACACACACACAAATTCCACATTATACCATTCCAACAACACCCGAGGGTCCCTTACAAAGTAACAGTAATTACAGTGAGGAATGTTACCTTGGATATTATGACTTCAACACAATGGATACAATGTGCTGGTAATGTGCTTTGTGTGAAAGGACTTTTTTCCAAAGTAGTGTACTCATATAAGATTAAATAACATGAGAAAACGAGAGAGCTCAGCAGCTACGTCCTTGATTACCACAAGAATTAGTATAGCATAGTCGTAAAGTTGTTTTATGTGAATTATTATTATATCAAGAGAGGATTTAAAGTGGGCTTAAACTGTATGTATAAATACACATTACTGTATAAACTCATGCTAGGACACTAACAGAGTTTATCCAGTCCTTTTATCAAATCAACATTAAACATTTATAGGCTTCGAGGCATAAAAGGACTGCAGTACATTCTGACCATTTTAGATAATAATGTACAGGAAGTTGGGAAAGTGCACACTTAACTAAAGCTTGAATGGATCAGCAAGACTTTTAAGAGTATGCAGTCTCATCAATTATACTCACAGACACACAGACACACACACACACAATATTGTGCATGACAGAAAATCTCAGCATGGGTGGTACATTAATCGTTTTATCTAGTGTTGCTAATGGAACTTTCAAATTACGTCCATGTGTCTGCTGTGTGTGAGTGCATATCTGTTTGTGAGTGTGTGTGACCCCACTGATCACATCAAAGTTCTAATGGAATTAGGATGAGTTGAGTTAATTGATTCTCTCCTACAGAAAAGGCCAAAAGCGTAACACCCTAAGCCTGTTTATGTGAGCTTGCATGTTTATATGAGCTTGCAGGCAGGCGTCCATGTACATAAAATGGAAGCGTGGCTGCAGGTGTCTATGAAGGGGGTTGATGGATCTCATTGAGTGAGAGATGGCAAAGGAGAAGAGTTTTGCCTGCGCAGCAATCTGTGAGTAAGCCCTTTGACTTGCTGAAGCCAGGCCGGGCGATCTGAAGACCATGCAAAGCACTAATGTAAGATGCTGTGTAGGCGAAAGTGTTGTGGGAGCACCACACTGAAGACGAGGAGACACTGGGCAGACACTGACTCAGCCCGGAGAAAAAGTAAACTGCGGTGGAATCATCGACTCTACATATTGAAGTGCACTCATCTTTTATATTTCTTTCTCCTGCTTCTTCATCTCCTTCTTCCTCTTCAAATGCAAACTCATTAAATCAACCTCAAAACAAAAGTATAGCTATAGACTGAAATCTGATTGGGCTTCAGGATGGTCTACCTTGCTCTCTTTATACTTTCCATAATTTAAAGAAACAGTTCACCCAAAATACAAAAAAATAGACACTGGAATTTTGCATTTGACACAGAGCTCCCACTTAATGCACCACCCAAAATACAGAAAAAGACAGGGAAGGTCACGGCATGCTGAAAACCTCACCAAATCACACAGAAACCGGATCCTCTGGTACCATCTGGATAAATAGATAGCGCTAGGGGTAAGCAGGAAATATCTTTTTTTTTGTATGTTGAGTGAACTGTTCCTTCGAATGGTCAAGTTTCAATCATATTTATGGACGAGGAACTGGCAGCACCTTGGACTGGGGCAAAAACTCCTGTAGGCTGTGTGGTGACATGGAGCTTCATCAGGGAGCAGTCTGTGACTTCCAACAGGTTGATTAGCGAGGGAGAGCTCTGATAGGTCACACCGAGGGAAGAGGCGTGGCCCTGGGTGTGGGGAGGAGCGGTGAGGGACCCGTGGAATTGGGTATCCATGGAAGCGGAAGGCTGGTCTGGGTCCTGCCTCTCCCCCCACACAGCCATGGGCAGTATGATGGTCTCCCCCACCATGCAGTCTCCTCTCTGGGGCAGGAGCTCCACATGGGCCGGCCACAGCACATACACCTGTTTGGAGAAGAGCGGCAGGGATAATGATGGAGGGAAGAAAGGAGACTAAGAGGAAGGACAAAGACCAGAGTGCTCAAGTGGGAAAAGTCAACAGGTGACTGGATATTTCCCCTGTTTGTGTGAACTTGTTTATGTGTGTGTGTGTGTGTTTGTGTGTGTGCACTCACCTGTCCGGTGGCGGTGTGTCGAGGGTTAAGTGTGTCTACTGCCCGGAACTCAGTCTGGCCCAACTTCTTTCCTGCTATTACTTCTCCTTTCACAGTCACCACGGCAACATCACTGTCAATCTCCGACCAGCTCACAGAGCCACTCCCCCCCGCTACCTGTTCAGTCACATACACACACATTCACACACTTGTAAACACACACACATAAGCACACAGCAAATGCAGTCTTACTGAATTCAGTGCTGCTTCTAATCCCTCAGATATCCTACAAATACACACACACACTCACAAATACACACACAGAGTCAAACACACAGACCCGTATGTGGTGCTGGTAGAGGTGTCCCTCTGGTTGCCAGGGAAACACCAGGAGAGGTGGCATCAGAATGAGGGGTTCATAGATCTCCACTTCCTGATGAACTATGATTGGTTGGGTCAGTGGAAGAATTTGACTTTCCTGAAAAGGGAGGGAGAGTAAGCATGCTGTGTGTTCGAGTGCACGTGTGTGCGTGCCCGTGTGTGTGTGCGTGCACGCTCCACCTCAGTCACTATGCTGAGCAGCGAGGCTTTTATAACAGTGCGTCCAGTCCCCCGTGTCTCCACCACGTGAAAGGTGTTGTTAGCAGAAGATTCCAGCACATAAAAAAGCAAGTCACTCATCTCCACTGTCAACACCACGTTCTGAGAGAGTGAGAGAGTGAGAGAGAGAGAGAGGGAGAGAGGTGGAGTGAGAGGTTACAGATAAGAGAAGCGGTCGCCATGGAAACAGTTTCCCGGTGACAGCAGCTGGTGACATTTATGCCGGTTGTTATGATGGCATTACGTTTGACAGGTGTGCCACATGTCCCTCTTGAGTGTGGACATGCACACTCAGGTGATAATGACGTCCGACCTCCAGCACCCATCTGTTTGCTTCCTCCGCCACCGACAGGGCTACACATGCACACAAACACACATTAGTCATCTTCCTCTATTACAGTGTCAACAGGAGTGTGGTGTTAGGTCGTTGTTTCACACTTACTGAGGTAGCTGGGGTCCACCACGTAGACAGAGCAGCGGGGCACATGGTGTTCAGCTAAATTAAGTAGGCCTGTGGAAAGCTATGCTCAGGAAAACCTAAAGGAGCCACACTGCTGCGTAGACATGAGTAAGACTTGTGTGTGTTCATGTTTGTTTCTTATACATACAGGGCTCCCACTCGATGTCAAAAAATCCCAAGCACAAGAATGCAAGGAGCATTTTTAAGCATTAGGATACTGGGATGTGAGAGGGTCAGTGTGGCGTGTCCCTTCCGGATGGCTGTCACAGTGGCTGTGTCCTGGTCCACAGTGATGACATCACCATCCTCATCTGGGACTTGCTCTGCAGACAACTGGTAACCCTTCACATCAAGAGATATATCTGGAGAGGGGGACAGATTATTGGGAGAGGAGAGGACAAAGGGGGAGAACAGAGGAGAGGAGAGACATTTGATAGTAAGTAGGACTATTAATTTGTTCTAGCTTGATTCCATTCCACTGGCTTACAAAGACCTATGGTACACCACCACCAGAGGAAAAATCGCTGTGTATGCAACAAAGACCTGTCTCACCTTTGTTTTTGTAGGGCCCGCTCTTCCAGACATGGAAGGTGAGGGTGGAGCTCAGTAGCAGGTAGGTATCCTGGGAGGGGCTGAGGTGGAGCCTGTCAGTCACAACTATGCTGACAGTTGCTGGTTTCACCCACTAGTGATCAGAGACATACACACACAAACACAAACAACTCTGAAGCTCGTGAAAACACGGCAATGATGCACAAACACATTCACAGAATATTAGGGGTTACAAATGAACCCTATCCAATTATCACTGTTGGAACTATGTGAAGAAACCTTGTTGTGTGCTATAGATGGTTCTCATTTTCTTGTTGATTTGAAACTGCTCACGGTCCTCAATGTGCTGAATGAGATTCACGACCCCAGGATCCTTGGATCATTGCAGTGCATTATGGGAATTTCAGCAATGCATGGACAATGACCAAATTTGTGAAAACTGCTTTGAAAATATTATGTTCTGACGTTCTGACAACAGTGTTGAGTGCGGGTACACTGCTCCATCTGTCTGCACCTTGTACTGAAGTTCGGAGGGCCAGACCCGGACCTGGGCCAATCCACTGCTCAGCCCCTCCAGCAGCACCCTGTCCCCCCTCTGGCCTGCTTCCTCCAGAGACAGGATGTGATGTGGGGCGGAATACCCTGTCTCAGTGAAACGCATAAATCTACAGGCCAAAGTTATGTGGAATTGAATGAAGTTATTATGAAACTAAAGCTACAGAGTGCTGTTAGTTTAAGCCGGGTAATAGGGGTAAAATCATATCAAATTGCTTGTTGAGAATTTCCTGTTTCCTCTCCCTTGCAGTTCAGTCTAAATATAGTTCATGATGTCCATTCCCCTCTTACCGTATGACCTCAGCTGTGTCTGAATCTTTTGCTATCCTCCACTCAAACTGCAGACCTGACAGACTACTAAAAGTGTTTCCTGAGAAAAGAAGACAGAAAGAATGGGAGGGAGACCGAGCATGAGTGAGAGAAAGTGTTAATAAATGAGGCAACTAGGCTACAGGCTCATTGAAAAAAAATGAAATGACGGTAAGGGACAAATGTCGAGATAAGGACAGGCATTACCTCAGCCTTAAAATTACACAGAGTTATAAAAATGCACATAGCCTGAGAGAGATGATGAAAACCCCTGGGGCTGCAGAGTCTGCCAGTAAATAACACAGATAACAAGCTCATCACATCGCAGTATCTGCTGTGCCCAGGGCAGAATATTGCCTCAGGCTGGCTGCCTCTCACACCTCTTTAACTCAGTTTTATTTTCAGCATGGACTAAAGACACAACAGGCTGGATTTATACATCATCTCTTTTATGAAAGAAAGGGGAAAAAAGTAAATACCATTTTTTCTGTATAAGAGAAGATGTGAATGTAGTGATTGTGTTCCTGCTCATGTAAATTAACTCACACCTACATAATAATCCCCTAAAAGACCAGAACTTGCATCCACCTTTAACAAAGCAATAAGTAGACCTCAATGAGAAGAAAGTTACCTTCTGAGTCCAGGGCTGTGACCGACAGCTCCAGAGGAGGGTCATCAGTGTAGACATGGCGAGTTGTTGTGAGGATCTGAATCTGTTGGATCTGACTGACTATGACTTCACACCACAAGGTGTGGCCGGTAACTGAGAAATTAGGAAACAGATGCTTAGTAATGGTGCCAGAGGGAAGAGTCTTTGGTTTAATTTTTTGGGGGTGAGATGACACTGGAGCTTATGTCTTCCTCTTTATGTCTCTTTCTCCACTTACCAAAATAATTAGCCAAAATAAACGTTAGCTATTTACAAAATGACAAAACTGGTCTAAGTGCACAAATACAAGGAAAAGAGAGAAGTGAAAACTAATTGCATAGTTGCCAGCTGCAAATGTCTTGGCAAATAATGTAATATAATAAAATTACCAAAAATAGTGCACTGCCGCAATTGAACAACTCATATTGCTGCTAACACACACAAGATCCTCTATAAAAGAATTAAGCCCATTTAGAACAAAGACGCCCAACAAACAATATATAATCTCACGTTGTAAAATGACATAACTTTATTTTGCAGGAAACAAGGGACTTGAAATTAATCCTCTACCCTGAAAAACAATTCCTAAACCACTCTGAACATTACAGAAAGGTGAAATGAAGTCGAACAATTTTTCAATGCAAGTTTGCTGAAACTAAACCAAAATACAGTTGCAGAATATGCTTAGGATTTTTTTTTACTTGATTCAAAAGCTAATACATGCACAAACAGAATCATAAGAGTGAAACTGCAATATGTGCTGTGGAATATAGCCCCATATCTAAAGCATTCCCCCACATTTTTCTCAGCATCCCCTCACCGGAGTCCTTTGCTTGTATGATGCTGGTCATTCGGCTGGTGTTCAATGTGGAGGACACTGATAGAGCAGAGACAAGGACTTGCTGGCTGCAGGTAGAGGACTGCAGCACAGAGGGAGGCTTGGACACAGACAGAGGCTGGACACTGACTGTCTCAGGTCTAGAAGACTGCCTGAAAATACATACATGCATGAACATACACAGGCCACACAGTACAGAGACAGAGGCGTAAATAATTTATTTATGTCCACATGAAAAAAGCAGTACAGGACATTAATACTAGAGGTGCAAAAGGAGTAGATGCACTGACATATCATGGGCCAATGATCACTGGCATTTTTTCAGACAAGAAGTGGAACATAACAACAGATTATGGATATCAGAGCGTCTCCTCCATATGGAACGGCTGCTAATAATAGCTGAGACACACACACACACACACACACACACACACACACACACACACGCTTTATTTATTTATTTATTTTTACCAGACTTCATTAACATGAGACTATGCTCTCCGTTAACAGCAAGTTTAAATATAAACAGTCTGGAATTAGCAAACCAACAGGCACTGAACTGCCACTCACCATTCATAACAACCCTTTTCCGCTGCAATGGTGAAATTTATGCTGACACAACTTGAGCGGGGCAAAAGTAATTTTGGAGCATTCAGCCTCGTTGAATGACTCACAGCGAGAAAAGTTATGGTAAAAAACAAAACTTTAGTCCATATTGTCGGGTTTTCTACGGTATACTCTCCCATATTGCATTTACGTGAAAACATTTGCAACTAACGTTAAGTTAGCTAACGTTAGCTAATGCGATTTTGTTAGCGCCATTCTTTGAGTCCCGGTAGTTATACTAGCTATGGCAAAAGTTATCTAACTAACAAAATTAAAACAGTTGTTTAGTAAACTATAACTCGCTTGGATTTAAATATACAAATATATATGCAAATAAGTCGCAAACATCATTATTGGTTGTTGTTGATTTTTCAAACTGCTGTAAAGTCGCTGTCCATGGTGCTGTGGCCAAATATCGCGAGAGAATGAGCAAGTGGAATGCAGTGAGGTAATTATACAGGTTCAGTGCCTTGAACCTCTATAATTACCATGCCCCTTATTAGAGACTGAAACAAAAACAAGGTCCACTTTATTAATAGCACACATTGTTATTTAGCAGCAAACTCAGTGTGCAGCAGAAATGAGATGGCGAATTAGAGAGATTATCAGAGAGAGACAGAGAGGCACATAATGTCCCTATTTGCTGTGCAAGTATGAAGAAACAAGAATGATGTTTGACAAAATATCATAAGTAAAACATAACCCGTGTTTAACAGTGACCTTAGTTCTAGTCCCCATTTATAGTATGTAGCGAGAAGATTCTGCACAGATACAAAATATATTGATTTTTTTTTGTCACCCTAATAAAGCAGGCGTTTTGCTCCTTATATAAGCATTTATCACCCATTACGGATATTGTTCTATGATTAATTCATTTTGGCCCTCTGTTTTGGCGATTTATGGAAACCTCGGGTCAAAGCAATAACACCATTAATAATAAAACAAATTAATTAAAACAAAAATAACAGTGAAAGAAGTAGACAGCCAGACAGATAGAGGGAACATGAAAACTGTAATGTTATAGATATATACTTTATTAATTCTCTCTGATAAAATAAAATTACAAAATAATTTCAACCTCAAACGGCACTTTCCTTGTTCATAATTATTTAACTTATTAGTAATACATATATCATAATTGTCATGACGAATGAGAAGAATACTATAGTTTAATAATAGTAGATATCAGCTATAACTGCGGTTTAATCATAATGGTAGAAAAGACTAAGCAATACAAAGCTAGATTTCGTTAACAGCATACTGTACAATATTCCAAGCGTATGTTATTCAGTATTCCGGCCACAGCATGTCGCTATAAGACAGTTTTCAAAATTGTCTCCAATGAAAGGGTCTGGAGAATTAGTAGGCTTGTCTCTTTTTCCAGCACACCGTTATAATTCCTCTTAGATATATGTTAGTCTCTCTTTCTATGTTTTATTTATTTCATGAACAGCTGTTCCTTCATGGCCATTTATCCTTTATAAGGTTTATTTGTGTTGCTTTCAGTTCATTCGCAGTCCACCTGGATCTCAGTGAAGAGCAGTCCATGTACAGCACTGTAACAAGTCCATGCCCAGATTTTCACAGTTATTCCCTCAGAAATATTGTCAAGAAATCTGCAACGCCTCCTGCTATCTTTTGTCCCTAGTGACAGCAGCGTTCCCTGCCTCTTATTGAAGTCCATTTAAGAGAGAGCACTTTGGTTGTCAAGGTGTGTGTACATGTGTGCATGTGTCTGTGTGTATGTTTGTCTGCGTGTGTGTATGTGTGTGTGTGTGTGAGTGTGCCTACATGGCAGTTTGTGTGTTTGCTTGTATTTCTTTATACAGAGTACATTCATGATAACAGTGAGTTGTTTTGGGACTGTAAGCTTGAAGAACTATGGCAGTAAGATCTTCTTCCCTTTATCAAGAATCATAAATATTTTTCTTTTTTGTACACTGAAAAAATATTAATCAGTTCAACTTATAATCACAAGTAAATCAGTGTTGGATATTTTAAGTAAAGTAAATAAAAATTCTATTAATTTACCATGGCATGTACTATTGTACTAAGTCAACATTTCATTGCTTACCAGTATAACTTACATTTTGTTCAGAGAATGACTGCAAAACAATAGATACTACAGCATCTCAGACAAAGTGACTCCATAGCAACAACTAATTAAAAGAATGAGCAGGGCATTTACTGTTTATAAAGTTATTGTTGATAAAGAGGATAAAGTTTTGATTTTTATTTTAGCATTTTGCAGCAGACCTGCAGGTAGATACCCCTGGACATATTTTTTCATAACAGCTCTAACTTAGAGACCAGTGTTCTTCTATTAACATAAAACAACCAGATTAAAATGCCAGTTTCACCAGTGGCTATTCTTCAAATAAACAATCACATTAAATAACACTCAACAGACATTTCTTTCTTTTTTTTTTTTTTAAATTTGCATCTCCTGAGGCTGTCAGAAGAATAGTTAGTTGAAATTAAAGTATACTGGACGTTGCGATGTAGCAGTAACTGTTCTAAAGGCTCATTTTCGCATGACTAATGTACAAGTACACTTAAAGAGTCAGTTCAACTTATTCTGTAATTCAACCAGTGGGGTAAAATCCTGTTTATACTGTATAAAGGTATTTGTTATCATCTGCTAGCATCTTCTCATCACAAATGAGCCAAGTCACTCAATGTAATATCAAGTTACCTGATCTGTAATTTGATGTGTAATTTGATCTGTACTTTATGAAGTTCAGTGACTGATTAGGATCCTACCAGCTGAGCAGTTAAAATGTCACAACTATGGATTGCAAGTTTAAACTACTACATTAGCTCACAACCACAATAGATAAGTCGTTTAGATGAACATTTTTTACAGTGTGTCTAAATTGCTCGGCAGTGCTCTGTTAAAATTGACAGTGCATTGTGTGCTTGGCAGTATAGGCTTTAGTATTTTCTCGTGGGCTAGTGCAGTGATTCCTTTGTGTGGATGTAAATAGGGCCTACTTAGAAAAGATTGTGTATTCATGTGTGTGTGTGTTGTGTTCATTTATATTGCGTGAATGCTGAGAGATGTGAAATTGTGTGTATGCGTATGCATGTGTGTGTGTGTGTGTGTGTGTGTGTGTGTGTGTGTGTGTGTGTACTGTAGCTGTGGCAGTGGTGTACAGTAGCATGGCTCATACAGACTGCAGTAAATACAGTGTTGAAGAGGCGGGGTTTGACCTCGCAGCTCTGA